>VWZW01004014.1:1243717-1284654 GCA_013397115.1 Edolisoma coerulescens | reverse complement strand
CGGCGCCGCGCCGCCTCTCGCGAGACTTGGGCCGGGCGGCGGGCGGCGATGGCGGCGCGGGCCCCTCACGTTGCCTCGGCACATCGGGTTCGATACCCGGCGTGCAACCACCCAGTAGTTCCAGTTACAAGTGCAATAAAAGCCATTACTCGAGAGACACACCGATGGCTTATTTCAGAGCTACCCAAGCCTGGGTGCTCTGTGGTAATACCACAAATCAAACACTACCGCCGGACTTTTGGTGTCATTATTTATGCACGGAAATTCAGAGTTAGTAAGTTCCCAAGCACAGCACGTCTTTTAGGATTGTTCAGGATTTTCCATGTAAATTTCCCATGCAGCAGACTTCTATGCATGTCTTCACCCTATGCAGGGTCTTTTCGACATGTAGACGTGATTTTTTTGTGTTACAATGAATATAATTCAGCTGTAGAACACAGTATTTCGCCAAGTCAGCAATGTAAATACAGACATATATCAACAACATTGATTTACTACATCCTTAAAACATGTTAGTTCCAGGATGTCCTTGAGTAAGGAATGCTGGCAGCTGCCTCTTCCAATGCTTAGATCTCCATTCTTGTTGGTTAGGCTTGGAAATATACAAAGATCTTACATGAAAGAATATCCTGACTTGAGATAATCTTGACATATTCCCCATTTTGCAACACTCGGGCTGGTGCCCTGCGCTCGTCCCAGGCTGGTGTTGCTTTCTCTGGGTGCTGTGTGGAGGACACTTTGTCTGAGGAAGGGTCAGGATCTTGGAATAGTCTTGGTTGGCAGAGGCCTCTATGAGTGGTCAGAGAGCAGTCCCACCTATCAGTGAAAAGAAGCATGAAATAGGGTTAACTTTCCCAAGTGTATTGAATTGTGTTAGCAGACCTGTAGCTGGATTTTGGTGGTACCAGGAGCGTGCTTCTGAAGTGAACCTGCCCATCACAGTGCTCCAGCTCACACCCTGGAGTGTTGGTGTGAGCGGGGTGTGCTCCTTTTGCACAAAGACCTCAGGGTGCACCTGTAAAAGATGAGCGTGTTCCAGCTGTTCCCAGGCATTCCTTCCCTCCAGCAGATCCCACTAGAACCAGTCCAAAATGAAACCTCCAGAACACATATGGACCTCAGCAGTGCCTCTTCCACGTGACAGAGCCGCTCTCACTGTCCTGCCCCGGGCTGGTGCAGCCTGTGCTTGCTCAGTTCCACTCGCAGGTGTGACAGAAGAGGCTTTTGCTCAAGCACACAAATCCTGACCTGTGCCATCTCCATGGGCTGCACAGGTGCTGCTTCTCTCTGTTGGGGCACCACGATATAAGGAAAATCTAAAGCTCTCAGAGGATGTCCAAGGTAGGGTTATGGACATGATGGTGAAGGGCCTGGAGGTGAAGCCACACAAGGAGTGGCTGAGGGCACTTGGTCTGTTCAGCTGGAGGAGACTGAGGTCAGAGCTCACAGCAGTTCTGCAGCTTCCTCAGGAGGGGAAGAGGAGGGGCAGGGGCTGATCTCTGCTCTGTGTGGCCAGGGGCAGGACCCAGGGAACGGCTGGAGCTGTGGCAGGGGAGGGTTAGGGTGGGTATCAGGAAAAGGTTCTTCCCCCAGAGGGTGCTGGGGCACTGACCAGGCTCCCCAGGGAATGGTCATGGCCCTAAGGCTGCCAGAGCTCCAGGAGCGTTTGGACAACACTCCCAGGCACAGGATGGGATTGTTGGAGGAACTGGACTCAGTGATCCTTCCAACTCAGGATATTCCGTGATTCTACGAACTCAGGCACGAGGGAACTTACAGTGCAGCTGATATTGCTCACCAATGAGGCCGGAGCTACAGTCGGTGACGTGTGTGGAGGAAGCTCCTTCTGCAGGTGTTCTTCTCCCACTCTTCCAGGGGCTTTCCCCTGTCTGTTATTAGTAGCAGGGATCCTGTGGAGCAGGCAAAAGTAGATGTAATATTTTGCAAAGAACATTATGTTCTTTCATCATCAGTTCTAGTGGTCAGTATCTAAGTTGTTAAAATTTATGTCTTCAGAGCTGCAAACAAGTGATCAGATTTTCAGATCTGGGGGCAGACTCTTAAGATAAAAACATCCTTTGCTAAAAGTGAATAAGAAAATATGACTAAATACACACGAAAAGGCGGTTGGGATCCGTCTGTTCTCCCAAGTGAAAAGCAATAGGATGAGAGGGAACAGCCTCAAGTTGTGCAAGGGAAGGTTTAGATTAAATATTAGGGAAAAATTCTTCATTGAAGGGTTGTCAAGCATTGGAACAGTCTGTCAGGAAAGTGGTGGAGTCACTAGCCCCAGAGGTATTTAAAGCATGTGTGGATGTGGCACTTGGGGACATGGTTTAGTGGTGGATTTGGCAGTGCTGAGGTAACACTTGGACTCGATGACCACAAGGGTCTTCTCCAAGCTAAATGATTCTGTGATTCTAAGGACTTGAGAAAGTAAATCCTCACAAAACACTGCGAGCCAAATCCATTTGAACACCTAGGAATTTTATGTAATGTGGTGGAAAATCAGCACCTCACCTAGTTAGGTAGAGCTGGGGAAAGAAAAAACCCAACCAGAAAACAAGGATGTGTTTCCTTCATACCTTTCAGAGATGTAGGCAGAATTCACTTGTCTGAACTCCAAACTACAGTCTTGAGGATGGTTCCTCAGACACAGTCCTGAACTCCATTAGTGACATCTTTTATAATTGGAAGCTCCCAACACATTTCCCATCTGATGTGGAAGCTCCTTTTCTGTGTGGGAGCGGGCAGCTCAGCATCTTGCCCGTGGCTGAGCCCAAGGGTTAGAGCACGTAGAACGAGTGGGTGCATGGCTCTGACAGAATATTCCAGGGAATATTCCAGGGAATCGTGGCTCCCAGCTGGGGATGCTGCTGAAGAAATCCCACTGTGCTTCTGTGACAGTCTAAATGCACATTTATTCATAAGGTACTTTTCCCCCTTGGAAATGTGACTTTTCATTTCAGAGCTTTATGTTCTATGTAATCCCACTGTTACTACTGCAATTATATATACATATATGTATGTGTACATATGTATATCTCCATCATGCTGGGTTCAGTTGGTCCTGCAGAACTAGCATTGAACAGAAGGACTTACAAACCCTTTCTGCCCTAAATGAAATAAAAAAACAGCAGGGAGAGCTAAAAATCGGGAGTTAAGAGGCTGTTGATGTCTTTGAGAAAACCATTAGCATTAATGCACATTTATTTTATTCATGTACCGCAACTGATACTGAGAAAATTGTCTAAGAATTTATTCCCAGGAAGCTTAAATGTCATGTTTTGTCCTGCTAAAATACTGTCTTGCCCCAGTTTTGAAGCTGGGAGCTCCCTCCTCCAGGTTTGCATCATCAGTGGACACCCAAATGTTAAGGGGATTTCAGAAGTGAGTCAGCCACACTGACTGAAAATGTTTCAGGGACTCAGGAACCACACAGCATTTAACATTTTCCAAAGTGCCTGCTTCATTTTGGAGTCCAGATTGTCGAGGTTTGTGCCCACAAAATAATTCACTTGCTTGTAAATCTCTTACCCCAAAGTCTCTCAATTTGATGGTGCCACTTCTGATTTAAAAACAAAATAATCTTCCGTTTTGAAACAGCCCTCTTGTTCCTGGCAGAAACTGGTAATTTCTGAATGAAGATGGCTGTTGTTATAAAGCTCAATGAGTTAAATATTTAAATAGTTCCCCAAAACTGTTTTAACAAGCTTAATAGCTAAACAGCTATTAAATACAAACTCTCTCCACATGGGAACATTAATGAGGACATTTAAAATTTTTATTTTTTTTAACTGACTCACTAGAAACAGAGCTACTGTACCTTACTCACATTTTGTTTCATATTTTTTAGTGCAATTACAATGCACTGCAGAAGTTTTTGGCATGAGGTCAGAAAATCAGATCAGTCTCTTGGCAGTATTTCTGCCTGTCGTGCTCCTCATCCATGGTCAGTGTCATGTCACCTGGCACTTGGATAATTCCTACAAACATAAAGAGCTGCCAGATCAGTAACACAGATTTGAGACATCATTTATTATACTTGTTTCTTATTCAAAGGTGATGATTGGGCTCTTTGCTGAACTTTTAATAAATGACAGTAACTGGTGTTTATAGCACAGTTTGCCTCGAGTCTTGGCAGAGCAGGAACCCAGTTTATGTAAGGCACTGATTTTGAGTAGGCCACACTTGATATTTTTGCCCCATTTTAAGGTGAGCACTTTCTCTTGAGTAGCTTTCAGCTGTAAAATAGGGAACAGAATGCTTTATGTAAGCCACAGATAGCCTCTTTTCTCCAAACAACTTATACAACAACGTGCTAAAGGGGTGAAAATAACAATCAAACCTCGGGGCAGTTAAATAATAGCCCGAGACTGAGCAGTTAAAGGGTCTGATTTATTGCTCCTTTTTTTTTCTTCTGTCACATCCAAAGCATAGCATGTCTTAGCTGTTTCCCAGGACATGGGAGATGCTGTCCTGAAGAGGATGTGGATTTCTTTGTGTATTTGCTGGGGCCAAGCTGGCCCCACACACACACCTCACTGAGGAGAGCTGGGAGAGGGAGCACTGGGAGTCACTCTCCATTATTGGGGTGACTTGTGTTACTTCACACCCCTAGGTGACTGCTCAGGGTGAGCCAGAGAACTTTCTTCTGCTGAAACTTAATAGCAGGAAACTGAAGTGACTCTGCTTTGTGAGTACAAACAGAGATTTTTCATAACCTTCTCTCCCAGAACACAAATGTTTATGGTTTCCCCTCAGACCGTGGTCTTACATAGCCGAAAGTAGAGAATCAAGTATGGTTTTGTAGAGGACATGCGAACAAGTTAGCTAGTTACAAGAATTGATCTTTTTTAAAAAGATCTATTTCAGTCTGTTACTTGTATTTTATTTTGCTTGAAGGTCACTAGGTTAGTTTTAAGGGCACCACAAGCAATTTGCTGACTTTGCTTTAAATTCTGTGTCTGTGTATTAGTAAAACCTGCTGTCACTTTAAAGCAAAAGTTCTGCCCCAAATCAGTCTTTTGCTTCAAAAATTATATAAATAGCCTAATCATACTGTCATTGGCCAATAGTAAAAATAAGCTCTTTAAAATTATTTCTGCTGAATAATTACTATGGAAGCCCCTCAAAGAAGCAAAAAACAGCACCAAAAAAAGCCAAAACCCAAAAACCCAACCAACAAAAAAACCCCCCAAAAAACCCAACCAAAAAAAAACCCAATTCAGGCTTCACTAACAACGAACTGTGCTGTGCTGGCACAATACCAGGAGCGTGGATTATGTTCTGCGGTATCCAACTGGATTGTGATAGGGATATACTCTGGCCTTGGACATCTGGGAATCATGGACAAATTCCTTGCATGATGAAACAAGTTTAACTTGAGAAGAGCATCTGAATCCTACTTGCTCTCCCTCTCTAATCTCAGTATTGGAGCCAGCAGGATGATAATTTAGTGTGTGCTTTTCTAACAAAATTAAAGGCAGTCAAAAGGATTAACATTTTCCAAAGTGCCTGCTTCATTTTGGTGTCCAGGTTGCCCACAGAATAATTCACTTGCTTGTAAATCTCTTACCCCAAAGTCTCTCAATTTGATGGTGCCACTTCTGATTTAAAAACAAAATAATCTTCAGTTTTGAAACAGCCCTTTTGTTCCTGGCAGAAACTGGTAATTTCTGAATGCCTAATGAGAGCCTAAAAACGACATTTAAATAAATTGTACATTTTGCAAAGTTTCCTCGAGGCATTAGTTTGATTTTGTTTTCTTAAAAACCAGGTAATATCGTCCTGTTTAACAGCAGAAGTGCCATGCAAGTTTCTCACCACTGTGAAGCCAAAAGGCCTCCTCTCCACATACTGCTTTTCAACCAGCCAAGTTGTGTAAATAGTGAAATCTTTTTGTCTCATTTGTAAGGAACACCAAAGCATGGCATCAGCAACCAGTTTGCTTTGAAGACCATTCTTGTTCCTGGTTTCTTTGGGCTTTAGATAGGGATCTTTTGCTGACGTCTATGGGAGTTGGATGACACCTCAAAGAAAGCCTGCCGGACTGAAGATCTTGACGTGTGTGTCTAGATTGCCAGTGATTTCACCCTGTCCTGATCAGAAAAGTCACTGGAGTTCTTATCTGATCATTCACTAGTATTAAATAGGCATAGTGAAGTCAGAAGTAGAATTGGGGAAACCAAGTGTCCAAAACGGTTGCAGTTTTGCACTCACAGTAAATCACTGCTCCCGTGTCCACTGTGTTTTCTGCACGGCCACACGTGCACAGACGAGGTCGGGGGGAATATCTTGGCATCTGCCTCCTGCTGGAGCTCCATCACCTCCATCTCCCGGCCTGTGCAGCCACGCTGGGGGCAGATCCTGCATACATCTCTGGCAGGAAGGCGGGAAGGTGTTAGCTCCACGTGTCTGTACCCCTTGCTCTCTGTAGCTGCAGTCTCTCTTGCAAGATGTGGAGCAGGGGCTGTGGTTACGCTTTTACACAACAGCTTCAAGGGCTCAGCACTCACTGCTGACGAGCCGCCCTCTCAACATTCAGTTCCAAGGGCAGGAAATGTAGAGTTGAGGGAAAAGATTTTGTCTTTGGAGCGGGGAGGATGGGCAGAGGCACCTGGAGAGGGGGAAGGAGCTGCTGCCAGTGGAAGTGAACTGCCTGGGGACAGCACGGAGAGCCAGCACGTATTCCTGGAGGAGGGAGAAGCCGCAGCAGATGGTGGCTCACTAGAAACAGATTAAAGCAGCCGGTACGGAAACAAGATGTGGCACCGAGGGTCGGTTCAGATCCGAAACAAACTGTTCCCAGCAGAGCTCGGGCTTGGCTGGGAAAGGAGAAACCTGCGCTTCTCCTCAGCACGAGAAAGTTGAAGTCTGTGCGCCCCATCTCCCCAGGGAACAGGGACCTCCAGGGGATCAGATAACCTGAGGAGTGGCGCTGGGAGGAGCAGGAGGCGGCGGGATGAGCTCTCTCTGCGTTGGAAAGATTCATTTCCTCTCACACCCATTGCTCCTGAGTGATGAAGCGTCCAAACCCTGGTGCCGGTTCAGTGTATGATAGACACACCACTTTGCCCTTCAGCTGTCCCAGTATCAATGCAGCTGGAACCTGGTGGTTTTTAGGAGCTGGCATTCCATGCCGCAGAGCCTGGCACGACTGAACCCAGTGTGGCTCACAGGGAACAGGGCCTGCACCCACCTTTAGAACCCACTTTCACCTGGGAAATTCAGCTGTGGGACAGGCATTACCACATTACCTCAGAGAAATGGAATCACGGAACCATGAAGACTTCCAAGATTTGTTGGGTCCAACTTGTGCCCGATGCCCACCTTGTCACCCAGATCAGAGCACTGAGTGCCACATCCTGTCTTTCCTTAAAAACCTCCAGTGATGGGGACTCCAAACCTCCTTGGGCAGCCCCTTCCAAAGCCTGACAGCCTTCTACACATCCAAATGCATTAAGCACTTCCTGAACTGCAAATATATCCTTGCCTAGTCCAGAGCTGGGAGCCACTATTGTCCTCACTCCCAAGACAGACAGACTGTTTAGGATACTCCTCCCTTCTCCTTCCTTAGGCAGATTGCCAGAAAAAGCCTTTTATTGCCCAAAGCATAATTGTTTTACTTAGGTACCAGACATGCTTTGTACAAGAACGAAGAAATGAAAAATTTAGATGTTTGCAGCATGTCTTATAATAATTTAAGATAAGATGTCTTATCCTAATTTAAGATAAGATTTTAAAAGAGATTTACTCATGCTGAAGACATAGCCTTCATATTTGCCATTCAAATGCTTTTGCTGAAGAATACCTGATTTGGTAACACAAGGAGGTAAAGAACTAAACCTGTATTTCCTTATGATGTGTAGCTCTGCCATACAATCATGCACAGTTAAGGGAAGAAAAGGGTGATCCCATTAAATAGAACTTGCAAAATTCTGTTGTATTTTTACCTTTACAGAGAGCAGGAATTCTGGAGTGGAGGGAGGGACACCTCCTGTTCTTCTCAGGAGGGCTCCAGACAAGGCCTGGCAGTGGCTGCTCTCTTCTCTTGGCTTTCAGCTGCTCCACTCTGATCATTTTTTTACACAACTTTCACTGCATCTGGTGCTGCCGCTCCGAACTTGGCAGGGAAAGTGGAACAGTAGGACAGAAAGGTTTCTATAGTGGATCAAAGGACACAACTGCCCCTGGAAGCCTTTCCTGGATAAATTACAGCCTATGGGGAAGGTAAGACTCTGGAGAAGATCAGTCACCGTTTGAGAAGTAGCTTCTTCATGTGACTGCAGGTGGGACAAGTCAAACAATATTTGCTTTCTCTACTTTCTCATTGAGTGTAACAACACTGGAATGTTTCATTGTCCACGGAATTCAAGATGAGAATCCACAAAATAGGATCTCAATTCCTTAGATGTCTCCCATTCCAGAAAAGAAATCCAGTACACCGGGGTGAAAGAAACGAAAACTGCGACTTTACAAAAAGAATGCTACTTTTATTTTCAAATGCTGTAAAAAGCCTCATATAAATTTTTATAATGCTTCTATGTAACTTTCCCAACCACAACTAATGAAACAGTCTAGGAAAAATATAGCAGTTGCCATTTTGACTCCAAGAACGAGCTGCTGTGAGATCCCAACAGTAAAAGGACAAGGTACGGTGTGTTACAACGCCTGTAATTGCTCGTGTTACTGAGAAAGTGAGAGCACTTCCTAATCATTACCTGGGCTAGACTGCAGCATTCCCTGCTTGCTGGGCACAGGAGGAATGCCAGCCCTGGGAAGGAGCTGACAGCAGAGCTGTGTGCCATTCCTTGTGCCCACTCCTGGTGCCCCTGGCTGAACTCCCCCCGGCAGGCGCCCTTATCCCAGACTGTCTCCAACGGCTCAGGTGGGGAACAATTGACCTATAAAAATAACACTTCTATAACTCTCCAGCAAGGCAAATTGAACAGTGCAAATGCAGTATCAACAAGATTTGATTTCTGAATGCTGGCAATTTTGTTTTTGAACTCCTTTTGCACATGAGACAACCTCTGCTGATGTCCTGTACCTAAGGCCACTCACTCATGCTGATTGGAGATGGAACGAAGTGCAAAAGCTCAGCTGCAGCTCCCAATCCAAGCTTCCTCCCCACTTTCAGGGAATTCTGATCCAGAATTTGGATTCAGGCTCTCCCCTTCCACCAATGCACTCAAGTTTTCCCTGCTGGAATAGGTAAACGTCCCAGCAAACCTCTGGTAACAATTTGCATACACAATTCCACATTTTAACAAAAGTTTAACAAAACATACTTCCAGAAAATAAATTTTCACATGGTTGCAATCATCAAGCCATTTCAGGATCTTTGGTACTCCAAGAATAAGAAAAATAAATGGCACAGTGACAAACATTGCCAAAGGAAAACACACAACCATCCAAAGGAATCAGACAGAAATAACAAAACTAAAGATATGTTGCACTTCCATTATTTCTTTTTGAAAGCCAGTGTAGATTAACCTGCTGTTCTCTTTAATCCATTACAGTGTCACAGTTTCACCTTTAAAAAAAAACCCTATCATCCTAAAAGCAGTAGTTAATATTGTTTAACTTGACTTACTGATTAAAATAATGCTATGTTTACAAAAGAATTTTAAAAAGTCAACTACCACAATACAGGAGTTTATGCTAGATTGGCTGCAGGCGGTTTCCTTATGGATATAACTCCTATGTGAGCACTGATATGATTAATCATCTGCAGTTTTAAATGAGTATTATCCTTAGTGTTGCAAATAGAAGGGTTGAGCTTTTTCCCGAGTTTGTAAACCAGTGAGTATGTACAGACATAGTTGTTTAATATATAGCTTTAAATTAAGTGTGTATTTCTCTGCCCTCCCCTAAGCCCCACAGGAAAAAAAAAAAAAATCACCAGTATCACTGAGCATTTGCAGTTTCCATGAAACTGAGCTTGTCTCAACAAGTTTGAGCAAAGACTTCTTTGTAGGTCACGTTAATGGGGTTACTGTGCTCTTCTGAAAGGTGGTGGTTGCAGGAGTTCCAATTCCAGTGCACACGGTGCCCCATGGATGAGACTGGAAACTAAAACCAATGAAAATTGTTTTGAATAGCAGTGTCCTTTGAGGCCAAGTTTGCATCTCAGGAATTTTTTTTTCTGCCTGAGCTTCCCTGTCTTGGAGTCAAGGCCTTAGGAAAGGCACTTCCTTTCCTGAGAAGCCTCAGGAGCTGTTGGGGCACTGGCAGAACGATGCCTGAAAGGTGGATTTAAGTGAATTACTGTTTTTGTACAGCCTTTGGATGGCCACAGGTTGACCCTCAGCACACTGACAAGGCTCAGAACACTGGAGAATTTTTAAGGACCTTGCCCCAGCAGCAGTACGAGGATGTTAATTAGTATAAGGTCTGGGAAGCAAATCTGGGAGATCAAGGAGCTGTTCCCACCTCAGTCCAGCATTCAGGCACAAGTTTAATTTAGCTTTGCTCTGATATAACACTGGACGGGCCCTGAGGCACTGGCTACTCCTCTTTGAGGAGCTGAAGGCTGAAACTGTTTGGTATAAATAACAGATATTAGATGCTTCAAGGGAGACAAAACCATGGAGGAAAGGCTGGATCAGGGAACCTGGCTGGATCAGGGAGGACTACCTGCACATCACAGGCACTGATGCACAGAAATCTGGCTGGTAAATGGGCTCTGATGCAGCAGATGAACATCCCAGTGTGTTTTTCAGAGCATAGATAATTCAGAACAGCTGATACCACAGTGCCTAACAGCAATAAATATTTCTCTAATGGTTTTTTCACAGTAGTTTCCATATTGCTGCAAAAGCCTGTCCAGTGGAATCTTTCCTGCTGTATGCCAAAACATCCTGTGCTCCACGCAGAGGGTGCTGCAGAGGTTTTAGGATGCCTTTCACTGGTGCTCAGAGGAGGGAGACAGCAACAGTGACTGCTTGTTCAGCCACTGGAGAATTGTTCATTGCTGTACATCTCTTTTGAGCAGAAAATGACAGCAGAGATCTCTGCTGTACTGTGACAGATTCAAAGCCCTGCAGATAAGCTGTGAGTACAGGCAGGGAAAGTCACCAGTGACCAGATAATTGCAAACTGTTCAGGGAGTGCAACTCAGTCCTGAACTGCTGCTGGGCTGATGAACAAAACCAGAGTCTGCACATGGAGGTATTTCTGCTTCTGTTTCCTCTGCCCAGGGGAAGGAGACCTGGCTTGGCTGTCAGGTTGTCACCATCCTGCAGACTGGCCACAAGAACATTTAGGTGGTCCCTGGAAATTGGGCTGCAGGCTCAGCTGATCCCTTATAATCCCACAGCCATGCCCAGGTGGAGATACTGGAAGAAAAGGAGCCCACTGGAAAATCTGAGTCTACACTCCGTTTCCTCTAGGTGAGCAGAGGCTGCTGTTCTGGAGAGAAGAGTTAGAGCAGGATCCCTTCTGCCTGCAGCTGCTCAGGGAGGAAAAAAAAGAAAAAGCACCAATCTGATCACTTCTCCAGAACACATTTTGCACAGAGAGAAGAGGATGTTTGGATTACGAGCAACTCAAAGATGAGCTCTGCTCTAGAGCAGAGGCAGGAATGCAGTCTTGGAAACTCTGCCATCTCCTCAAAACTTCGTATCACAACGTTTCCCTTCTGCTAAAAATATTGATAATCTTGATTCAGATTCCTTTTTTCTTCTGAAACTGCCAGCAGGCATCGTCACCTCAAACAGCATACTGCCAACTATCATTTAAAGCAGAAATACCACTAAACAGATCACAGGGACTGCCTCACTGCCACACACTGTGGGAAAAGGGACAAAAGGGCTGATGATAAAGGGCTGGTAAAGTCCTGCACTGGGGGCAAGAGAGGGCACACAGGACACAAGGAGGCCCAGAGGACACTGCTATTTAAAATAATTCCATGTGCTACAGTCATGGGGGATCTGCAGACCACAAATGGAACACCCGTGAGCAACTGCTCAGAGAGGTTTGCAAATGTGGGCAGTTTGTCTTATACTGCATATCTAAACCCCAGCAGGTGAGCAGTACAACAACAATGCTGCATCAAATGATATGTTTCCCTCCTGGGTGGATTAGATGGTTTACAGTACAAACAAAGCCACAGTACAGAGAGGCATAATTAACCGTTATCCACACGTAGGCAGTGCAGGAAAAGGGATGCACGTTCCTTTTATTCCAGTACCTTTGTATAATAAAGTTAACAAAAATATTCAAATATTAAAAAAAAAAAAAAAAGGAAAGAAAAAAAAAAGGCAAAACCAAACCAAAACAAAAAAGCCAGCTGGCACTGCCAACTAATTCCTGTAGTAGTCTTAGAAATCCTAATCCTGTAGAATTTCCGTGTGAAATCGATGCGCACCAGAGTCGATGTGTTGATAACTAACGCCAAGCGGGCCTGGTGATGCAGCTACCTGAGGTTTGTGTTTGCAATTTCCTTTGGGGGGTTGTGTTCTGTTTCACAACTTCCCAGCTTTCATGTAGGAAGGGATGGAGCCACGCTGGGTGAGCCCTTCAAACCTCTTGTAGGTGTAATTGAGGAAAACCCAGTCTTTGGATTTGTAGTCAGGTTCCGTCGTGTTTGGCACTGGAATTCAGAAACAAAAGCAAACACACATTAAAGCAGTAAACCCAGGCTACTTCTGAGAGGACTTTTCACAGAGCTAAACAGCCCTGAACTCTTATTTCCTTAGTCAGCAGAAACTCCTGGAAGAAATCCTGTTCCTAATCAGGTCAGTTGCCTTTTGTCAATGGTCTGAGTTATAATTTCAGGATAGAACTCTGAAGCAGAGAAAGGGGGTGGAGGGTGTTTTGTTTTTTTTTTTTTAATTATGTCTACACACTTTATCAGGCTTCCATACCTTGACAGAAGCTTTTAACACACCCACAGGAGACACAATTACAAACCCCATGACATGTCTGATGTTCTGATTTTTTAGGTATCTACATGTAGAGTACCGTTTTCAGTGGGTCTGAAATGCCAAAATAGTATAAATATTCTTGGCATTATCCAAATATGGGCTTAACCAGCTTAGGCACTGGAGATGGGTTGCTTTGCATCAAAAGGACAAACTTCCTAGCCATTCAATAAAAGCCATTTCAGAAAAAAAATAACCTACAGCTTTTGGATAATTCTTATGGCTGTTAACACAACTACACTTAGCAGACAGCAATTAATCGCTGTTAAACATCTGTCAGTCTTCAACTAACTGAAAACAGTGGGACCTGGGACTATTTGTATGTCAGAGAACCAAGCCTTTTACATATGAAAATTTCCTGTAACTTGCCAAGAGAAATCAACAATTAAAAAAACCCCTGAAGTGATTTACAGAGCCAGTCAGGTTCATGAATTACTGTGTTAAGTGATCAACTGTCTGAAAATTCTTACCCGCACATATCTCAACAATTATGTTTGGCACAAACCTCAAAAGTTACTGAAGATGAAATGCAAATCAGTGCACGATGTTTTACCAGAATCTAGTTAGACAGACTGCCTGGCAGAAAACTCCACTGCTTTCTGTGCAAACCATTTTTACCAATGGCTTTGACTCTTAAAATTTCTGGGCTCTGCAGCTATGAGAGATCACAGGTTCAAACTTGTATTTTAAAGAAAATATAGAGACTTGACCTAGAGACTAACTTGATTAGGGCATCAGAAAAATGCATATAAACAACAACAAAGGCATCTGTGGAGTATTCTGGTATGTCAGAGATGGAAATTTGGAATTTACAATGGCAGTCTCACCTGGCTGTAAAATGTCCGATTCAGGAAATTCATCGAAGTTGGAAGTATCATCAATACTTTTGATTTCTATAGGGATTGCAGCTGGTCTTTCCCTGCAAATAAAGATAAATGCCAGAATAGTGACTATTGGGAAATGAGATATTAAGTTCCAGTTTTAACTTAGCTTTTTACACTTACAACTTCCCTTTAATGCAGAGCACAAGGGTTCCACTGAGTGCATCACAGATGACTCTGACTCTGCTGTTTGCTGACACCGTGGGAAAATTGTTTGGTTCCCTGCCCCTATTGGTGTCCTCCTGGCAGGCTTGGGGCAAACATCATTTTCCCATTAAGGGAGAGAGCATTCCACACTTATCTGCCACACAGCTATCACCAGCTGGTGATCTTGTCACCAGCCACCACTGTGGTTATTCTGTTTCACAAACCCAGCCCAGCAGGATTGCACTTTACAATTCCAGTGCTCATCAGCCTGGACCTCATCCAAAACCTTTGGACTGTAGCTCCTCTTTGTGACACTCAGCATCTCTCTCCCAAACCAGGCTGGCTCTGCTTTAGCACCTCCACAGTCAGGGAGCCCCTGAAGGAGTTTTAAGGTGGCTTTTGAAACTGCCCAAGGAATCTGTCCCAGCAAAACGTTCACACTGGGACACAGCACTGTGGGAAAGGCAGTGATTAACACCTGTAAACTCATCGCAGTTCTAATTAATACACTTACAATTAAATCCACAGCCACCCTACAACAATTTCTCTCTATTCTGGGCAGTCTGGAGCAATCTGAGGTATCTCAAGACAGTCAAACTCTGATCATTTCTATGAATGTCAGCAAGGCCTGAAAGCCTTCAGTGTCACCCACCAACTGCCAGTAGCTGCCTTTCACAATGAAAGATAAATTGGCAATAATTGTCCTTGAAGTCATACTACATGAAATTCTTGCTTTCATGGCTTTTATTCTCCCTGTAAAACATGTGTGTATATACGTACCTGATATGTCCCCAGTCTACTCCTTCAAAAAATGGATGACTTTTTATTTCCTCTACTCCATTGCTACCAATTCTATTTTCTGAGTCGATACAAAACCTGGAGAAGGGGAAAAAAACAAAGGGAATGTTATGATAAAATCGGGCAGAAGCAACAGTATCCAGTACCAAGAATTTCAAGAAGTTCTGTCAAATTGTTCCACCACTTGGGATAACATCAAAGCAGCCCACTGCATCTAGGAGAGAAGGGAAACAGCAGAAGCAGAACATTGTTAAATCCCAAAACAAAAAGCTATGATGCCAATAACTGACACCTTTTCTAAACTGCTGCAGCCCCATCTTCCAGGTTTGTGAAAAGCTGCTGCATGTTCTAGTCCTGCAGGATCAGTCTGGAATGGAGGCTTAAATCCCTGCTACTGAGAACTCCTCTACACGTTCTCAACTATTTAAACATCCATGGTCCAAAGTCAAACTAAGAAGAATGGATATACTTAGTATATCAGGACTGCTCTGTGACACCGTATTTTGGATCCCACCCCATTCCAAACTTGCCATGTCCCTATTCTCCCCCTTCCCTCTCCTCAGAGGTGCAGGTGGTGCAAAGACCCAGGGCCTGTTTCTGATAGAGCCCTGCTGCATGACCTCGGCTCAGACCCCAGAAGAAACTGTCAGTTTATGAGAAGCAGCCGTGAAGTAGCAGGAAGAAAAAGGTGAAACTGGAGACAGAGACAGCATTGGTGAGATGGGGGCTGTTACCTGCTCGAGCAGGCCAGACAGGAAAAGCCTAAAATCCTAAAGAAGGAAAACAGGGAGGTGGAAGCTCTCTGACAGCAACTCAGTGACCTCAGGGACTTGTTCCAGGGAGCAGCAGAGGCTGACCCTTCTCCTCTGGACTGATGCTGAGCTGGCTGGAGAAGCCTCTCAAGTATCTCATCCAGGACATCGGAATACCAACATTTGCCTAGGAATTCATTCAAACCCCAGCCATCTTCTGCATGTGTAGCACAGCAGGTTAGGCTATAAACTGTCTCCACTTATAAATTAAAGTTCTTTTGCTTGTAGTTGGGTGTCACTGAGGAAGAAAACCTGCCTGTATTGGTATTGCAGCCCGTCAGGCAGGGTGGTGCCAAGGACTCCAGACAGACCTCAAATCCTGTAACAACACTCCGCCAGAGCAGGCCACAGGATTTGTCAGGCTCTGTCTGAACCTGAGCTTATTTTAGTTTGGATTTATCTGTATCCATAACAAATACCTTTAGCTTTGTCTGCATCTCCCTGTAAGCCAAAAGACACGTTGCCCAACTTGTCTAAGCTGTAATGGACTAAATACCCCAAATGCCCAGGTGGTTGTTGTCCAACCTGCTTTGACCTCATTTTAGTAGACTACCTATAACTAAGACGTTTTACCCCAATTTTAACCTTTCTCCTTGTGGAGACAAACTGATAAATTCAAGCAGTCATTGTGTAAGTAGATTCAAGAGCAAGACATGCTAACAAATACACTGAAATATCTAAAAATTCCCCACACAGCCAGGATTGAGGAGGGAGAAATCCCCAGCAGTAACGCTGTACTCTGTCCAGCAGAGAACTTGGGATGCTGACAAGGAAGGTTGAGCAAAACACTAGAGAAATAGATACTGAAAATGCAATATAACTGTTTTACACGAACTTATTCATGAGGGTTAGCAACAACTCAATTATTTGAGCAGTGAGAATCACTAACTGGATGCAGGATAACTGTTTCTTGTATTTGTTATGTTTTTGTAGGTTATTGGAGCACTGCTTGAACTAGTAATAAATTCTGGTTTTGTGAAGCACATTTCCCTCTTTGCCTGTAACAAAATTGCAAAAGGCTATAACATTAGCTTTGAAAAGGAAAAAAAGGAAAAAATATCAAACCCAAAACCAACGTGCCCCCCAAACCCTCCCAGGCCAAGAGAGCATTTCTGCCTGACCTTGTCACCAAAACCTTCACAGAAACCTCAATGCAAATTAAAAATTGGGATTTTGAAAGGAGTGAGTAAATCCAAAACATCCAAAGATTTCTGTTCAGTGCATTAAATGCTGGTGAGTGGTTATTTTCTTGTCCCCTCTGAGATGAGAAAAATTCTGTGTTGATCACTTTATTTTTGGTCTGCTCTGTTTCTCCTTACACCATGGTACAAATCAAGATCATTCCACCTTATTCCTTCATATTAAACAAATGGCAAAGGGAAAAAGACTTTAAAAATCCATCAAGGCTGGTGACAGAAGAAACCAGCTTTCCCTCCAACATAAAACTTCCTTCACACAGAACAGAAATTTACCCTGATGGAAGATGACCCTGGCTGGGCAAGAGGCCTGAATTGGGTTTTTCTTACTGACCTTAGAATTAAATCCTTTGCTTTCTCTGAAATGGGCACCTCTGGAGGAAATACCAACGTTTCTTTCCAGTTCATAACTTTCCTGTAGGTCTCCTGTGGTGTTTCTGAGCAGAAAGGTGGATACCCTGCACAAACAAATAAAAAATGAATAAACTTTTTCCAGGAGAGCAGTGACCTGGGCCTCTGCTTTTGTCACTGGGACTCCCAAATCTAACAAGTATTAGCCAGAAGTTCTCTCTTCTGAACAAATGGACCCTGTTACCTTTGAACAACTCTTAAGCTGGGGTTTTTAACATACCTATTAGCATTTCATACATAATCACTCCCAAGGACCACCAGTCACACAGCTTGTTGTACCCAGTCTGCATAAACACTTCTGGAGCAATATAGTCTGGGGTTCCAACAGTAGAATATGCCTGGAAAAAAAGAATCATCTCTTTAAAAGATAAATATTGCAGTTTTACACTTTGCAATACCTTTTCCTGGGGATTCACTTACAGGATCTTGTTGTTTGGGTGAGCAAGAATGCTTAATTTGAGAATTCACAGGAACTAAAATCCCAAGATTATTATTCTTTTATATTAATAAACACAGAGAACCTCGAAAATAAATGGAAATCATCCTCTTTAATGTGATGAAATCACAGAATATTGCAACTGCAATATCAGAAGATCCTCTTAGCTAAAGTTTCAGGTAGCTGCATTACAAAAATACACAAGAAGTTCTACTGTTGTGGTCTTTGTTTACTTTTAAAAGCATAATCAGTGGTAGATTCCCAGGTGTGACACTCATGATACACAAGCTGTGTATGGGGAATTTCTCTTTACCAATGAAAAATCTTCCATGGGGCAGGAGGGAGAAAAAAAAAACAAAACCCAAAAAAAATCCCTCAAGCCCAAAGGGGTCCCTCAAAAGCAGTTCTGCCACAAAAATACTTTACTTTCATTTGTCTGACCATAAAGAAACACTTTGTTGGATTGAACAGACCCATGACATTTAGGATTGAACCAATGGAAAAGTGAAAACGTGGCTCCTTTTCCAACAGTGTTGATCCAAGTTGTCATTTTGGCCTTTTATTGTCTCTGTGGGACTGTTCTTCACCACACAGTTCTGCCACATCAGCCTTTACTGGACTTGAGATAAAATCTTTTCAGAGATCCAATTCCAGGCTGGATAAGGCTGTGAAACACAGCCCCATGAGGCAGCGTGGTGGTTGCAATGTAATCTCATTATGGCTCATGAGGAAAGAAGAGACAACCCAAAGCTTTTCTGGACTACTGCAGTAGATCCCTTTTTAAAAAGAGTGTGGAAAAATAAAAGGTTCCAAAATTTGACAGCTGAGGTTTTTTGGTGAAAATCATGGGCAGGGATGAAAGTCAGAAATCCTGTGGCTGACAGACACTTTGCTTTGGTTCAGTTCATGCCACAACCACCCCTGTTATGTGACCACTCCTCATCACAAACCCAGGCTGGAGCCCTCCAGTGCCAACCCCCTCCCACAGCCTTCCCACCACCTTCCCACTCAGCAGAATGGGAATTCCCCACAGTTCTCTAAAAAGGAACCCTGCAGCCACGCATCTGCTTGTGCCTGAGCTGCAGGAATCAGAGGCAGGAGTCCACCTTGCCCACACCAGGTCAGTGCTGCAGAGAGCTCCAACACGCCTTGGCCACGTGGCTGCTGCCACCTGAGGACTTGGGCCACGTGCTCACAAGGAAACAAAGGCATACAGAAGAGCATTGCTATTCCAACCTGGAACCCCTTCTTTTGAGGTATTCGTGATTTTGGGAGCTTGGAGAGAGTGACATACGAAGGCCTTGCAGGTTTTAAAAACCAGGAGCAACAGCACTGAGTTTTAATTTAACATTTTCTGTAAATTGTTTAAAAGCAAAACAAAAATTATACATTATTTAATTAACTCACCAGCTGTCGCCTGTTCTTCTTCCATGTTTCTGCTTTCCTCTTTGAGTTCATATTCTGAAATGCTAATTTACAAAATAGTTATTAAATAACAAATGCATTCGTGAGAATGAAGAGAAAAAAGATTTACAGGGTTCCAGTTTTAAATAACTATTTTGTATATTTAGAATCCTTTAGTCTAGAAACAAATACTTGATTATAACTGAAAATGGGAACACGAGACTAACTACTGTCCAATGCGCAGCTGAAACTCATATAAGTAGGACACATCATCAGCAATTCTAAATTGGAACTTGCTAAAATTTTTAGATCAGCTTCTGAAAAGTTTCAGGAGACTGTCACTGACTTCAGTCCTTTGGCACATGAAAGCCATGTCCCTCCTCAAAGAGCAGTTCCGTAACTTCACTATGAAAAATACATTGAAATATAGATGCATTACATTATGTGTATTCATATCTGTGTATGAATGTGCAAAAATATGTGATCACTGCAGAAATCACAATTTCTTGCTTGTGACATGCTCCCATGTGCCAGGGAACAAGCATTTCCAGCTTTCCAATTAAATGCAATCAGCCTGCCCCATCTTGCTTATCCCAGCAGAAACACAGTTACAATGTACAGCTGCAGCTCAAAACCATTTACATGTTAAAGTAGGACAGCTCATACTCACAGAAGTCACTTGGTGGGTTGTGTGTGAGGTTCCTGTAGAACTCTGTTCTGTGGGCTTTCTTTAAACCTGTGCAGAGCCCAAAATCAGACAGCTTTACATGGCCCTAAAAAAATCATCAGAGAACATGAAACCATTATTTAGAAAGGCAGTGCTTGGAAAAAAAAAGGAGTTTTAATCACTGCACATGCTCTCTCAGGCCATGATGGACTGGCACAGGACAAGCAGGGAAGCAATGACTGAAGCTTGGTGTACTGGAAGGGTCTATTTTCCCTCCAACAGGCTATGGCCTCCCAGGAATGATTATATCTACAATTTCCCAACAGCTGAGGGCAGCTACTTTGCCTGGTTTTGTTTTGAACTGGATACCACTGTGACTGAGAAAGCCTCCAGGACAAAATTCCTTTGCTTTGTTTTGATGGTATCCTTGGCTTTAATCACATTTCCAGACATCAGTGCTAGATAGAACCCATCAAACCTGACAGACCTGTGCATGCTGTGATAATGCCTGGCCTCCATCATCTTAAAGATCTTTTCCAACCAAGATAATTCCAAGATTCTGTGATGCTTACTGAGTGCATTTCATGGCCAGAATGGTCAGTCTAACTGAGGGAGTTTCCACAGGTGAGTGGGTGATGCAATAAATGATTAAGAATTGAGCATTTAGCATTGTCTGAATGTCCATAGCTACTTCAAGATGCAT
The DNA here is from genome assembly GCA_013397115.1 of Edolisoma coerulescens. Taxonomy (NCBI): domain Eukaryota; kingdom Metazoa; phylum Chordata; class Aves; order Passeriformes; family Campephagidae; genus Edolisoma; species Edolisoma coerulescens. The sequence continues at coordinate 1,264,270 of VWZW01004014.1, read as the reverse complement.
GAAAGGAAGAGTATCACCTTTTAATGTGTATGAATATGAGCATCTGGTCACCCTGAGTGGGTGTTCTCCCTTAAAAGCCTTGCCTTTAAATGGTTAAAAGGCTTCTCTGTAAGATTTGGCTTTCTTTAAGCATATTGGTGTTCTCCAAGGAAAATACAGTGGCCATTCCCTGCCTTCCCTCCAGCCAGTTTAAATCTCTGGGGTGGCACCAGTGGCTCCCACTGCTCTGCAGCAGGATGTGCAGCCTGGCATCTTGGAAGCAGCAGAGTTGGAGAGGCCAGTACATGCCTTGGCATCCAGCAGGAGGTTGTCTGGCTTGATGTCCCTGTGGATAAATCCCAGCTGGTGAATGGCGTCGATGGCCAACACCGTCTCCGAAATGTAAAACTGGGTCTCCTCCTCTGATAAAGTGTCCTTCTTCATTAGTAAGGTCATCATGTCACCTCATCCAAGAGAAGAAAATGCAGCTTAGGGATCAGAACATTTTAAATCACAAGACTCATGTGAATCACAAGACTATAAGAAATCCCAGTAGAATCCAAATTTAAGCTTGTAACTGGCCTTACAGTTACTAATTATAAAACTATTACTGCAAGGACCTACAAACCCAACTTACTTTTTTAACTGAAAATCCTAAACAGGAATTTTAATTGAATAGCCCAGGAAAACAGAGTGGATTTTTACACATGTTAAATTTATTGCACAAACTGTTTGAACAAGGGCTTTTCTTTTGTTTTGTTTTTACTGTTAACAGCTTCAGCCGTAAAAAGCAGAAATTTCTATTAGAAAAATTATTTAATTCAAGTCTATTTAATACCCATTCACGACCTTTTTCCTTCCCCTAAAAATCAGGAATGGTCACATGACTGGAACTTCATTTAAAAGAGTGTTAACATTTTTATTTTCACAAATTATACAGCATATTTGTTTCTAACATTTTAAAAAGCTGCCAACAAAAGCTAAGGAAGAAGTACCTCTATCACCTGATGCCACAGCACCCAGCTTACCTCCAGGTAAGAACTCCATGATCAGGTAAAGGTTCCTTTTATCCTGGAAGCTGTAAAACATTTTCACTACCCAGGCTCCATCCGCTTCAACCAAAATATCTCTTTCTGCTCTGATATGGGCCACCTAAAATTTTTTAAAACTTATTATTATTAAAGGGCAAATATTGAAATATTTCAACAAGGAACATCACATTACACTCCTAGCCCTGCAGCATCTTTTCATAACCTTTAGCCAAGGAACTATTTTTCTAGCTCTTTCCATACCCATATTTTGCATTATTTTTTTCAAGATCCTAGGTTTTCTCTAGAAACACAAAGCACAGCTTGTTAAGCTGGTTCTGTTTGTTAGAAAGAACTGACAAAGCTGGTGGAAAAAGTGCAAGTGAGTTCAGGAATATCTGACCTTGCTCAGGATATTCTAGTTCCACCTAAGGCTTTGGAAAATTTATGGAAAGCTGCTACCCCATAATTTGCTGGAAATTAAGAAAAATGGAGATTGGAGGAGGGGTGTGTGTTTTCACTACATTGTACCCTCATCCTGGAGGAAAAATTAAAGAAATACGCATGGAAAAATATTTCTTGAGAGCTGTAAGAAAAGCAGCAAACAGTCTTCTGCATCTCTTCCCCAGTTCTGCTGGTGAGGAACATCTTTACATGAATCTTGTCCCAGGGCTGCATGGGGCAAAGGTTCTCCCTCTGCAGGAGACACTCCAGCTGGGCTTTATCTGGCTTTATTTAGTCTCATTAGAAAGTATTTCTTTCCATCCTCCACTCCTCAATGCAGCTCTAAAATACAATAGGAAAACTTAGCTTTAAAATAGCCAGGATTTCTCCCAGTGCAACCTTGGAAAAAAAAAATACCAGATTCTGGTTTTTTTATGTGTGTCCTCTGTTGATCTCCATGGACCAAGCCAGGCAATGAAAATTCCAGCAGATAAACAGTCTCCAAGGAAGATCACTGTCCCAAACTGAATGTAGAGCGTGAGCTCAGACTCCTTCCCACACCACGTTCTGAAATGGGGGCAGCATCACACAAATCCTGGCTGCTCTGCACACCATGCTGCTCCTCTGGTTCCCTAAATTCAGGGCAGGGGCTGCAGGAGACAAAGTAATCTGTGCCAGGGAAAAAAAAAAGTACCACTACTGCACGGAAATGATGTGCAAATGATGGGTAAGGTTTGGACTAGTATGAAAAAAGTCCTCTTTTATCTCTGGAGACACCCACCCTTGATTTCTTTGCTTTGTGGTGCTAAAGTACTTGCTGTGTCCTCACAGTGACTTGTTAGCTGAAAAGTAAAAGCAAAAACCAAACCAAACTACCAAAATCAAAGCAAATAAACCCCCAACAAGATGAGACCCAACTATAAAGCAAACCCAAGGAAGACAAAGCTGATGAGCAGTGTGATTTCTGCTGGTTTTCTTGAACAGAATACCTCTGTTTTTACTTTGGCACAGGATTATTTTTCCAGAAGCATCTTCCTTGAAATGCATTTTTACAGATTCAGTACTATCAGCTCCGTGTTGATAAGGAGAGAGAAATAAAATCTTTGTCACTATTCCAAATTGGTTGTAAATAAAGTATTTTTTAAAATGCAGTTACATGACCTTATTTCCTAACTTCTGCTTCTTCTGTGCTGTGGTAGCAACGCCATAGACCCTTCGGACTGCCAGACCACTACAGAGGCTTTCAAAGGTGGAAAATATTTTCTAGACAGGGTAAGTTTGAAATTTAGGGGACTTATAGATCACAAACCTGCTCTTTCTCCAGCATATCTGCTTTTCTCAGTATCTTCATTGCATAAATGTGACCTGTATCCTTCTTCTGAACGAGGCGGACCTTGAATGAGAGAGAGAACCCAGTCAGCCTTCTCTGCCTCAGAAATCCACTGGAAGGCTCCCAGTTGCCAGGCATGGAAAAGTTCTCTTCTTAAATTAAAAACACAATGAAAAAGGAATTATTCTGCACCATGTACAACACCAACACTAGTGAGGAACAGTTACTGCTTGAGGAAAAGTCAGCAGGCACAGTGAATTCCAGGTAGCCTGGACTGTGTAGGTTAAAATTCAGGAGGAGAAACAACTGATGTGACACAGGGCAGAAAGGAGGTTTATCAAGAGGAGCTGTGCCACTGCAAATCCATAATTTCAGGGGGCCATGAGGGCAACATCAGTGTGGGAAGCCATGGGAAACTAAGTGTCTTTCCGGAAGCCTTGGGAAATCAATGCATGTGATGAAATCACTTGACTTATCAAGCTTGGAGAATGACACAAATAGCTGCTGTTCTGCAATAAAACAATTCATTAAATTGTAATTAAAACGTTTCATTACAGTGGTCAGTCCCAGTTGAATCTCCTGTTCAAGCAAGAATGCCACAAACCTCCCCAAATGCTCCTCTTCCTATGACTTTCAAAGACTCGAAATCATCCAAGCCGAGCCTGGTCCTCTTGAGCCGCAGGAACTCCGTTTCCTTGCGGGCGTGCTGTGACCTGCGCAGCTTTTTCTGAGGACACAGACACAGGAATCTGTCAGGCATTTGGCAGTAGAGAGTCGAGATATGCACCCTCCCTTCCCGGGAAGTTCTTCTCTGGAATCTCAACAGGAGAAAGATTTCTCCTTCTATATCTCTTCCTGAATTTCTCAAAGTATGATCCTCGAGTATGGTCTTTTCTATAGAAGCCTCAGGCACAGTTTCACCTTTTTTTTTGGTGGGTGGTGGTATTTTATTTTTATTACTTAGTTATTAAAAAAAGAGAAAAAATAATGAAAAAAACCTATCATACTGGTCCAAAGTGTATCAGTCCCAAGGCCAAAGTCACTGCCTGAGGCCAGGACTCTTCATTTTGGGCAGTGTGAAGGATCAATAAAAGCTGAAACTTGTAGCCCATCAAAAAGAGCGATGACAGGCAACAAGGAGCTTAGCAAGCAGCAGAGGTCCTGGTTACAGATCTACAACAAAATCCATTTGGTTTATGGCAGGCAAGCACTCAAATTCTGAAAGAAAAAGCTGTCCAAATTCCATCATATATTTCATCTGATGAAAAGGTCACCGGGATTCGCCCCGAGAAAAGACAAAGGCTGCTCCCAAAGATGCTGAGATCTCAGAGACTGCTAAGGAGATCCGTGCGTGGATCAGGCACCTGCCAGACTGTGCTGGGATTACAGCATCCTTTAAAGCCACAAGATGGCAATACACACCCACACTCATTTTCCCACTTCCCCAGAGTTACCGCAGCCACAAAAACTCAAAAAGGACTGAGACACTCTTCCTACTTATTTCCCAGCCTATCCTGAAGGCAGACATGGTGTAATGGACCTCAGAAAAGCAACTTATTGACCAAAGTTCTGAGAGATGGCAACCAGACTGAGATCCCTCCTCATCTCTATCCAAACAGAGCAAAGGTATGACAGTTTATTGTTTAAATCAAGAAAAAATGGTTCAGCATTTTGCTTTCTACCCACTTCTAGCCACATATCACCTTTTTTTTTCTTGCCAAATACAGCAGCAAACAATTTTAATCTTTGAACAGCTTGCTATATACTTGCTGTGGCCATGTCTCATAAGAACTCCAGGTAGCATGAAAATCCTTGCAGGTATCAGTCAAGCATATTCCCAGCCTCCCTAATAAATAGGTTATTGACAGGGGCAACATTCATGTACAAACCAGAACCCACTGTCATGCTGGCTGATGTATCTGTGAGCTCCTCAAATGCCCCTTTGAAGCAGTAGGACAAAAGCAAAGCAGTTTGTAAGGTTACTTAAGCAGTATTTACCTCCTCATCTGCAAGGCCTTCCTCTTCCATAGCCACTTCCAGCTTCTTCTGCCTGCCAAGGAGAGAAACAGGGCATTGGACCTTTTATTATTTATTAAAACCAAACATAACACCACAGCAAGTCAACACCTTTGCTTCACATACTCCAGTTACTGAAGAATTTGCCTCAAATGGAAATTTGAAGGCAGACAGTCCCACTCCACCCAGTTACTCATGGAAAATGTAGAAGCAAATTTAAGCACACGCTTACATTCTTGCAGAATCAGGCATTACACATATATGAAAACGTATATCATTAGAGTGATTAATTAATCTTGTTGAATTAAGGCTGTTTTTATCAATTAGTATTACAAACCAGAATAAAAATGGTTTTTTTCACTGTTTCTGTTCTCAGCTCCATCTCTCACACCCCAGTCAGCTCCAGCTTCCATCCCCTCTGCGTGACCACCTCCCCCTGGTCACACACCTGGTCCTGCCCCCCTTCCTCCCACACCAACTAACCCTACTCCCCCAGATGCACCCTCCTCTCCTCCCAGTGTCCTGCCCAGGCCAGGGCTCACAGCTCCAACTCTTCCACTGGTGCCACGCCAGGCTGGGAGGCTCTGAGTGGGGAGCAAAGCCTGGGAATACCCCACAGGTGGCAGGGGGTCACCACATGGCAATGTGGCTGCAGAACCCCTTCTTGTCCACCCACAGGATGCTCCTTTGTAGCTGCCAGGGTGCAGCTTTCTGAAGGCTGGTTACCCCCAGCAGCAGGCAAGAATTCAAAGGCTGGGAGCCAGGCTGCTGGTGCCTCTCTGCACTTTGGGAAGTACAGCAGGATCCTCTAAACCAAAGGCCCTTGACAGACAGTCTATTCTCCTAACTAGAAGCAACTCCATTACATGGAATAATGACTAAATATGATGAAGAGAAATCCTGCTGCTTGACTGAAAACCCTTCAATTAAAAACATATTACCAGGGGAATGATAATTTCACACACTACTGACAATCCAACACAACATTCATTATAATCAAACACTTGGTGCTTTGACACTTAATGCAAGTGGCACTTCACCACCTCAGAGACAGGACTGGGCACTGCTGGGAGAAGCTGAGTGGTGATGACCATCACATACTCCCATGCAAGGAGTACCGGGCAGCACCACCCAAGCAGAATTTACAGATGGGGATTACATTATCCCCAAAAGTCTTCCTGCCCACCCAGGAGCCTCTCAAACCCTCCATCATCAACCCCTCATTTCTTTGCTGCCCCGATTTCCACGCCAGCTCTCTGCCTCCTTTCCTTACCCCATCAAACACCTCTCAGTCCTGTTCCCTATCTCCTATACACTCCCTCCTGGAGGGTTTGGGAGTCTTGGCATGAGCTCCATGGTGCAGGGCAGGAACAGACACCACAAGCCACTGCCTTACCCCAAACCAAGCTTCCACCCCTCAGGAGCTCAGCAGAGTTCATTCCCTGGGGCACACGCAGAGGAATCAGAGGTCACCAACCCCACACGGAAGGAGAAACCTCACATGTACTGCAAAATAAGACCCTGCACAGAGCAGTTTCCACAAGGTAGCTGTGGGGAGGTAAATTGCATGAAAACATCAGAAGTGGAGGTCCTTGATCACTCAGTGACCGGGATGTTCACAGGGCCCTCCCAAAGACAGCCTAGGAATTCACTCCCTGCTACCACATATAGAAAAACTTCCCAGAGCTGACCCATCCCTGGGCATTGAAGTGCCCTTGGAATAAACACCAAGAGCAGCTGCAGAGGGGTGAGAGGAAGCAGAGGCAGTACCTGGTTTCCCTCTCCTCGTGCTGTATAATTAGGTTGCTGTAGAAGTTCTCCAGCGTGAGTTTGGCCACCGTCACTCTCTCCCGGGTGTGGTTACTCATGGGAAAGGATGTTGTAGTCCCTGCAGTCATTGCCATGGTAACATGTACTGAAACAGAGCAGGTCAAATCATTACTCACTTCAAAAAGAAAATTAAAAATATACATATTACTCTTTCCCATTCTCCAGCTCCAAATTCTTAGGCACTCCAGAATTCATAGTAAAGGCACTGTTCTTTAGATATAAGAAACTCCACTAAAAGCTGCCTTATAAAATTATCCCAAGATAGCAGGGGGATGTGCTGCCCACTCTCTAAAAAATAACAACATGTTGGCAAAACAAAGAGTGAATCATAGCAAAGAGCACTGCACGCTCTGGGCAGCTCACCCAGCTGTGCTTGTCCACAAATAAGGAAAATGTCCCTCTGGCAGACCTGGGCTCAGCCTGGGGGAGGGAAAAGGAAAAGGGGAAGGAGGGAGAAGGATCAGGCAGCTCCCAGAGCTGGACTTGTTACAACTCCATGACAATTTCAGACTCCAAACATTCTAGATGCTAAAAAAAAAGGGTGGGATAAAATGAGACAGCAAATGGACCAAACCCCTAACCCCAGTCCAGAGGAGAAGTTATTTCAAGGATAAAGATAACCATCAAATATATTTGAATTTTAAAGCTGCTCCACAAAGCTACATCTGGCCAGGTGGTACTTATGGCTTAGGGCACATGGTCACTGGGCACTAAAAACTGGGAAGAAAGAAAGAAGAAAGAAGAAAGTCTGCTCTCCTTGAGAGCTTTCATCCTGAACCCAAAAAACTTGGATGTACTGGAACAACACTTTTTAATGCTGGAAAAAGACATCTCAGGGCAGCTCCAAGTGCCCTGCAGCTGATCTAGGAAAGCCAGGGGAGATAAAAAAGAAAACAACCCCGCACAGTTTGTCCTAAGATTCGTGCCCTACCTGGAAGTGGGTTGAGGCACTTTAACAGAGCCTCATGGAAGAAAAGCACAAAGAGCAGCATCTCAGCCCCACTCTCATTTGGTCAGGTTGTTTTGAGGTTAGTTTTGGAAAATTACACAGAAGTACACATCACAGAACCATGGAATGGCCTGGGTTGGAAGGGACCTCCAATATCTTCTTCCATCCCCCTGCCATGGGCAGGGACACCTTCCACTGTCCCAGGTTGCTCCAAGCCCCATCCAACCTGGCCTTGGACACTGCCAGGGATGGGGCAGCCACAGCTTCTCTGGCAACCTGTGCCAGGGCCTCACCACCCTCACAGGGAACAATTTCTTCCTCATATCCAATCTAAACCTGCTCTCTGTCACTGTGAAGCCATTCCCCCTTGTCCTGTCACTCCAGGCCCTTGTCAGGAGTCTCTCTCCATCTTTCCTGTAGACTCCCTTCAGGCACTGGGCTTCCTTTTTATTATTTACTTAATCCCTCTATTTCACCAGGGGATTGTGCGGAAGACAAAGCCCGAATTAGGCTTAATTTAAGTAGATCCTAATGGCTTTTAAGGTGAACTGATTAGGGCTTTCATACAGAAGAAAACTCGCACGTCCACACTGGGGCTGGAGGATCGCCGAACTCTGCTCCAGGCTCTTTGTTTTGATTCTGCCTGCTACACTCTGAGTGGGTGGGATTTTATCCTGTGGATTTTTCATTGGATTTGATGTGACAATAGGATATTTGTTGCCAGGAACGCAGCTGCTGTGTCCCAAATAAAGGCATTTTATAGCATCATGTAGGTATTATTTTAGCTGTTTATTTTGAAGTGCACAAGACACCAGAATTCTGAGAATAAAAATATATCTCTCCATAAAGGCACAAAGAGGTTTTAATAGCACTACAGCTGCTTCAAAGTGATGCCAATATTTCTATTTTTTAATCAATCTTTTATCCCCTTCAGTTTTCTACTAAAGAAAGATGAGACCTGTCAATTCCTAGTAGTGTTTACTAAAAATTAGGTGGTTCTATTCTTCACACAGAGACATCCTCCATGCTGGACACATCTCCAAAAGCTAGGAGAACTTAGCACTGGTCTCACTGTTGTGTTTATTGTACAATTTTACACTTTTTCCCTTGATAGGTAGGAAAAGATAAATACAAAAAAGTTGATAAGAGCAAATCAAACAGAGCAACTGCTGACCACACACCGGCATCTGTGATTAAGTTATTCCAAGAAATGACCTAACAGAGTAAAAACCTGCCTTCTGATAACTTTGGAACATCAGGATAGAGCAGCATTAACCCAGGCTTGAAATGGATTAACCTTTACTTAAGGTATAGCTGGCACACTCTCACACCAGATATTTCTCTTTTGCACATCTTGTATTCCTAGTAGGATAAAACAACACTGCAACTTGATTTCCTGCTCATTTGTTTTCCCCATACTCTACACTCAAAAATGCAGGCACTGCCAAACAGCAAATCCAAGTCACTGGGCTTTATTAAACTTGTAAAAAGGAGATCCCAATTTCAGCACTGGCACCCCACACTATGAACAGCGGGGCTGACCCTCACGTACTTCACAGGAGGGAAATACAGATGAGTGTCCCCAGTTAGCTCTGCCACTGTGGGGAAAACACGAACCCAAAACGACCACAAAGAAAATATTTGTAAAACCAAGAGATGCCTTAAGCTCTCCAGCATCCCCAAAATAAACGAAAAAGAGCACAGACCTGGCAGGAGGTGCGAGATATCCCACAAAATCCTATGTGAACTCACAGCCGAGAAAAAACCTCTTCAGCCTTTTTCCTCCTGTGTGTCTGCTCCCACTAACGATCCCCCAAACACAGCACAAATCCACATCCCAGACAAAATATTCAGCTGGGAGTCACCAAGTACAGTCCTTAAGCATGACCTTTAAAAACAAATGATGCAGAGGGATGGGGGCGGGAAGGAAGGAGCTTCAAAATAGGACCTTTTATTGACAGCGTGTGCTTGTACTGACCTCACCACATTAACGGGAATGCTTTGAGAAGGTGCCACCCATAATTCTTGGAAATGCCCTCACAAGCCTACTAGTTCACCCAAATTCATGCCACTTCCATAATGGAACCATTCCACTCCTGCTGCATCACGAGAATTACTTTTGGCTCCCTGGACTACGAAGAAGGTCATATTCAACCAGCTGGCCACATTTAGCCAAAATTCCCCTGACTGACAGGGATCTTTCTGAAGGGCCTGGAACATCCCCAAGTGTGAGGGAGAAAGACATCAAATGCATGTAATCGACAGGAGCCGCCGAGCCCGCGGGACCAGGGCTCGGAGCTGCCAGGAGCGGGGATGCCATATGTGCTGCCTGGCCCAGAAAATGAGCCCGTGCCTCCTGCAGGGATGGCTGAACTCCCAGCCTGAGCTCTCCTGATGCCTGCTCGGCACCTGCAGCACGGGGATAAGGAGTTATGGATGTGCAGCAACCGGGGAAAATCTTGCCACCAGAGGCAGGAGGGAGAACAGTACAGAGGGGAGGAGAGGAGGGATGTTCCCAAGGATGAGGGACAGCAGGGAACAGCTACAGAAAGAGGAGAGCAGCCAAATGCTACTGAACTGGAGTTTCCAAGAGATGTCTCCAAGCAAATCTCTCCTGATCCATCACTGAATAGAATATTTCAGTAGGAAGGGTCCTCTCCTTCCTGGTAGAAAAATGTTGCCTAATCAAAGCATACATTTGACCTTTTTATTCCTAGATCTTTCCAGATTGGGAAGCAGAGAAAAGCCAAGCAGCACTGACTACAACTTCAATCTGCACTCCCATTTGTCACAGCAGCTCTAAAGAAAACTCTGCATCTGTTTTCCTGGACTTTCCACCGTTTAAACCCCCACACCCAGATTCTGCTACACCACTGGTAACTCCAAACCCCATATCCTCTCTGGGGCACCTCTTGGCAGCTCCCACAGCCTGTCATTAATGTTTTCATTAGACTATTGGATTAAGTCTCCTGTTAAATGAGTGCAAAAATCACTGAGGCATCCAATCCCACCTGCTGCAGCGGCTCCGAAGAGGAGAGATGGAAGAAATCAAAGCAAATGGAGAATTGCTCTGCCCTGAAACACAGCACTTTGTGGGATTGTTTTCTAATCAGGAAGGGATACGAAGATAGAATCCAAGCCTCCTGCACAGGCAAGTCTCCTGCACAGCTGTGTCAGTAAGACAAGCCACAGGATATATCAAATCAGGCTGGATCTATACTACCAAACTAATCTGGACCTAAGTCACACAATGGAAATATCATTCTTCTTTTTGAAGCCATGTGTGTAGTATAGTTATACAGCAGCCCTAGAATAAATTTATTCAGGACTCAGTGAATATTTAAGTAAGGGAGCAAACCCCACATACAATTCTGCCAGAGAGAAAAATACCCTTTTTCCACATGATAGAAGGATGCTGCTGGGTCTCCGATTTGGATTTACAATGTCAAGCTACACACATATTCAGCAGGACAGGGAAGAGCAATCCTCCCTCCAAAATGACATCAATTCACAGAAAGACTGATAATAATTTTAATTTATCCACCCAAGCACAGCTCTAAAGCCCAGCAGTTAGGAAGGCAGTTTGCTGTTACAGTAAAAACTGCCAAGTTTATGAAGTTTCCATTTAACATTCCAAGGGAATTTGCCTCTTGAATGAAAGCCTCTGGATAAGGCAGACACCAAAACATATTTCTGCCTTTCAAAACTCCCGTTTTTTTCAGCATGACATTGAACCTGCTCCTGAAATGAGGCATACAAATGGTATTTTTCAAGAATTAGGAAGTGAAAGAGAAAGGAAAGACAAAGCAAACACACAGAGCGCAATTAAGGGGGTACCTTCAGAAACTCCAGCTGTCACCACCGTGCCCAATGCTGGGGCTCTTCTGGGTGAGAAGTGAGAGCTGACTCTGCTTGGCTCCTTCCACACAACACAGCCCAGCAACTCACCAAGCTGGGCACTAAACCCCACGGCTGACAAGGATTATATTCAAAAAATGCCAAGGATTATATTTAAAAAATGAGGTGCTATCTAGGAAAGCAGCACGGAGACGGCAAAGCTTTGAGCACGAGTGCCAGCCCCGCTGTCTCCAAATTGTTTGAATTCTCCTAAAGAGAGACAGGATATATATAAAACTGAAAAAAAAACAACCCACCATACACAAATAACAGCATGATTCACACCAAGGGGCAGTGGGCAGGGCCAGACAAATGAAAAAAACCAGCCCAAGGCTCAGCAGGACAATGTGGTGTGACATACCCTGAGCAGCTTCTGAGACATGCAGCCGTACGTGGGGTGAGCAGAGAGCAAAGATAAAAATGCTGTACAACAGCTGATAGTTCCAGTGAGGGAACAGAAGGAGAAAGTACCATCAGCCCAGAGGGAAAATTACTTTCTGCACTACCATTTCTGCTAGCACAGGTTTGGCAACTGTGCTGTGCATATTTTCACCATCCAATTGTTTATACTGAACCTCCTCCTGTTCAGGATCACAAAATGGCCTGGGCTGGAAGGGACCCTAAAGCCCATCCAGTTCCAAAACCCTGCCATGGGCAGGGGCACCTTCTGCTATCCCAGCTTGCTCTGAGCCCCATCCAGCCTGGCCTTGGACACTGCCAGGGATCCAGGGGCAGCCACAGCTTCTCTGGGCAACTGTGCCAGGGCCTCCCCACCCTCACAGGGAACAATTTCTTCCCAATATCCAATCTAAACCTCCTCTCTGTCAGTGTGAAGCCGTTGCCCCTTCCCCTGTCACTCCAGGCCCTTGTCAAGACTCTGTCTCCATCTTTCCTGTGGGCTCCCTTCAGGCACTGCAAGGCCACAATGAGGTCACCCCAAAGTCTTCTCTTCTCCGGGCTGAACAATCCCAATTCCCTCAGCCTTTCCTCACAGCAGAGCTGCTCCATGCCTCTGCTGCCCTTGGTGTCCCTGCTCTGGGCTGGCTCCAGCAGCTCCCTGTCCTTCCTGTGCTGGGCCCAGGGCTGGGTGCAGCCGTGCAGGGGGGGCTCAGCAGGGCAGGGCAGAGGGGCAGAATCCCCCCTCCCCTGCTGCCCTGGGTGCAGCACAGGGGGCGTTCTGTCTCCTTTTTCTATAACCCACTTTAAGTTCAATTCCAAAGCTTTTGATTAACCTCCAGAAACACCCAAAACTCTACAGGACTCTGAAGTCTCCGAGCAGCAGGCTGACAAGAAAACCCTACTAGTCCCATCTATGTCAATCATGGGCCAGTATTTTTCAGCTCTTGTGGCGTGATCTTAATATTTGTGTTATTTCTAAATACAGCTTTCTGTACTTAGAACAGAACCTTGTCCAAAGTTCACTCATGTCAACAAAAAACCCCTTCAGCTCAGTAGGTTTTGACCTAATATTCCCATTCCAGCCTCGAGACGATGCTAGCTGCTGTCACTGAGGTTCATAATTATCAGATCAGCATGTTTGCCAGGCACTGCTCTGGGGTATGTTTCAGACAGAAAAATAAATATTTCGTTCCTCCATAATTCATGTTTTCAGTAGTACCACCATTCACAAGCCCCCGTTTTATTTAATCTGCTACCTAAAGGAAGCAACACTCCCTGCCAGATAAAACAAATCGGATATTTCACGTGCAGATTCTTCTTCAACATTATTGCCATGACCAGATCCTTCTGACACCCTTTAGTTTTTACAACAGTCCCCCTTTGGGAAGGGAAAAGGAAATAAGACTGCAACATGACATCACTGACACTTCAGCATTTCATTTACCTTGTTTATTTACTTCATCTCCTTTAGCTTTCCTTCCCCAACGTGCATTATGGTTGAGTAAGTTTTGCTACTTTAAAGTTACGGAATTAATTCTATTTGTTCTATTTAAAGTACCACTAAGAAACTGAGTAAAATTAGCCCCACTGGAACAGGCTTTGCTATTTAAAAGTGAAAGATGTTCAAATGTTTTAGCCATTTTCAGTCATTCTTTCCCCATGGGGCATCTGGGTGACGCACCCGTTATAGCCACAGCTAAAAGCAGAAAGTGCTCCGTGACTCGTGAACCAAAAGGAGTGGACACTCCCAGTGCCTGATCCCCAGGGCTGTGAGAAAACCCTGGGGAGACACTCCCAGGCACACAGGACTCGGGATGCAAACACTGCACGAGCCCTGCAGCCGCGGTGGTGATGCTGATGATGATACCAGGGAAACCCGGGGGACAACGAGACCCAGAGAGCATTTTGGGGTGTCAGCAGCCAGCTCCAACATGCTCCCGAAACTCCAGAAGACCTTAATGCACCCAAAAAAGATGCTTTCAAGATGAAAGAAGGTACTTTCCTGCCTTGGGGTAGATTGCTAAACCTAAAAACATCCCAAAATGTCAGTGTGGGGCTCTGATTAGAGCAGGCAAAAAAACCCTCTGCCAAACAGCAGGAACCCCTCCCAGCCCTGGCCATGGCTGTGTGCATGCCATAGGCTGGCACGAGCCAGGACTGTCTCTGAAAGGAGCCATCCCATTTTCCATCCAACCATCTGTCTGTTTCCCTCCCGCTGCCGCTCCGTGCTTTGTGCCAGCACAAGAAGCTGCACGACCCACACTGAGGAACCATTACCAGGCAGAAATAAATTCTTTTTAAAATAGTTTGGGTCAGGCTGGTTTCACCTGCAGGGATTGACAAGGGCTGCCCTGCCCCAGGCTGAGCCCGCTCGGTCCTTCCCACAGAGTCTGTCTGAAAGCGGGAAATAAGCGGGCAAGGCCTCCTCGTCTTTTCATTTGGCTCGCAGAAATTAATCTCGGAAATCATTCCAACACACCCGCAGTAATGATAAGGAAATATTTCCTAATATGGAATAAAAACTGAATATTGGAGTTGTGCTGCACTCCAGGATTTCCTGCTATTCAACACAGCTGAGCAGCAGAAGTCTCCCATGAACAGCGGCCGAGATTCAGCTCTCTGCTGGTTTCGACGAGCAGCAACAGCAAATTCATTTCCCTGACAGGAAAAGGTACAGGCTGAAACTATGTATGGGTATACAAGAGTATACGGGGGAATACACACATAAACTAAGCCTACCTACACCTATGTAAGATACAAAAACTATGTTTATTTCCCTTTAGAGTTAATCTTTTGTCCATTTCAAATAGCAAAGAAACTTTCGATCTTTTTGATAACTTTGGCTTTCACAAACAGTGGGAGACTGGTCATCTGAAGTTTAGAAAAGCAAATTCACTAAAAAGGTCACTTCCATCTCAGCTCCACTCGCCTCAGCCTTTGGTGATACAATTACATTTTTTATGCTCTACTGTCAGTAGTTCTGTCCCAAAGTGAGGAGCACATTTGGAGGCATTCTGAACCTAAAACACTCATTCAGCATTGAAGGACATGCGATGACTTACCAAAATCTTGATGAGCTCAGTTCTTTCAAATAACTCATTTTATTTTCTTTACTTCTTAAGACAATCCCTCCACTGAGGTTTAGCAGCACTCACTCAAACTGCCTCACCGTGCACGTGTGTGTGGCTGTGGGCAGGACTCCCCCACCCACCCCAGCCTCACGGAGAGAGGGGACACATGGTGGTTGTACTTCAGTTCCACCAGCAAGGATGGAGGGCTAGAGCCAGGCACAGGAAGGGAACAGAGGTGCTGGTGTCTCCACGCACTGCTGTCTTCCAAGGAGTGCTCCAAGTGGAGGTCAGCTCAGGACAACACTCTGGATGACTAAATGAAGCATGAGACATGATGAGGGAACCAGACCTGCAGTCCCAAGCAGCCACTCCTTTCTTCCAGTGTTTACCACTGGGTGCGTTTTAATTTCCTGGGGACAAGAGAAATCAGTAGCTTGCTGGAAAGCCAACAATGCTCTGCAGTGAAATAGCATTTCATAGCTTGCTTCAGCTCACTTGTATCTGTCCTTTCTCCTGGCTCTTCCCAAGTTTCACAGTGCTGCAAATCTTTGTCCTCTCAGAAGTGTCTAAAAACAGGAAGCTCTTTTATTTACTGGAGTCATTGCATTCCTGTGCACTTAAGCATTTTCACAGCTTTGAGCAGGCACTTGCATCCAGGCATAAGAAAACACTGTTTTAAGACCTGTTAAATTAACTGCCATAAAAAAGCACCTGTGCTAAGTATCTTGCTGCAATGTTTTGGATCATGAAATAATTATAAAGAAGCAAGGTCAACAATCATAAATCTGCTTCCTCCTCACTTATTGGTTTTCTGGATAAAGTCCTGCTTAGGTCCAATGAAAAATGTGTCCCACTCTAAAACATGTACAACTGTCCAAAGGTAACGTTCAGTCACAGGGAACTTCTCTACATCTTTTGTGACCAAGAGACAAGTTAGGACAGAAGCAAAGAATACACAATGAAGCTTCTAATAAAGCACCAGTATAAAGTTTCAAGGAAACTGTATTACATTTTCAGATGTCATCCAAGAAGCTCTACTCTTAGATTTTAGGTATTTTGTAAAGCCCTTCTACTTCCTAAGGAGCCTAGGGAAGCAGGACCTTTGGGAATTAGGAGGGACTCTTACATTGAAGAATGCTGGAGAAGAAGGCACCAAGTTTGCTTTTTTTTTTCACTGATGTATGTTCAAATCCCTGACTCTTGCCAGGCTCTTTTTAGATCACATCAATCAAATTAAGTAATTACACGTGGTAAGTCTGTGCCAGCAAAGGAGCTGACTGCTAAATGAGATGCAGAACATCAGTGCCCGGCCATGGCCTGTGCAGTGCCTCCAGCCAGGGTTAATGAGCACAACAGATCCCCCTGGCCCTACAAAACTGTAAATGCAGGTAGTGCCTGTTGTCCGTGCACGCAACACTGGAGAAGAGATGTTCACCTGTTCAAATCCCACTACAGCACTTCACTCCTTTAACTGTGAGTTTTGGAGCAGCAGACAGCTGCTGGCACACAAAGCAGACTGACTTGGTGAGGCCCAGAGATAAAGAGATGTGTGTGGCTTCTTGACGTAAGAGAGGAGCACACGGTACCACCCTCCTGGTGCCTGAAGCTGGGAAGCAGATTTGGAATGGTGGGGATGGAGCTGAGCCATACTCTTACCACAGAATCAGCAGCAGCCCTGGCCATCAGTACCAAAGGTGGAGAATGAAGCATTATCTCATAAAGGAACCATAATGGCAACATCTAATCCCCACAGTGCTAATAAGGATAACTGAGAAGAGGAAGCTTTACCATTGTGCCTTATTATCAGACTGGTTTAGGGAAGAACAGTCAATACAACTGTGGTCCTGTATTTCAACATTTCTATCCCACTGAGAATGTATATATCACAAACACACAGCAAGTGCGTAGCTGGGGCGTATCCTTCTGAGATTTAAAGGTTTAGGTACACAGGAAGCAGCTCTCGCAGAGGCAGACTGCCTCATGAAATCTGAAGCCTTTCCTTCACATCCCAACTGCTCATCTCCAGGGCTGAAGGGCACCAGGAATGCTTTGTTGTGACTGACTGTATGTACACGTGATCCCTCCCACACAACTGCATATTCACCCTTCTAGGAAGAGAAGGGAAAGGCAAAAAAGGAATTGCATGTAGGTGAAAGATGGTGAGGTTTGTTAGGGGCATTAGCTCCCTGCGAGAAGTAATTCTCCAGCCTGGGCCTGGGAAAGTTCGCTCAGAATGGGTGTTGTTTTCCTTTAAATTAATCTCAGATATTTGATTCTATTATCTGGTTTCCAAGTTAAAGGAAAAGAGAAGCAAACCAGGGTGTGGATAAAAGCTCTGGCTATATCCATCTGCAAGGGAGGAAGAGGGAAAAGGAACAGAAGAGATCTCCTTAAGTTTCTGTAGATATTAAGGCTGTATATTAAACATGCATGAAAGGGTAAATTTCCAGATTAAAAATAAATAAATAAATCTTAAAGAGCCCAGTTTCCTATGCTTTCAAGATGACATAGATTATGGCAAGAATAACAGGAAAAAATGACAAATTCTCTAGGAGCAAACCTTTCCCACCAAGGAAGCCTTCAGAACAGAAAGCCCTAGAACATGTCCTGAGGGCTAAGCCCTCTCTTGACTGAGAAAAGGCGCAGGACTCATCAATAAAAGAAGAATTCGTCATGGAGCAGGGGTCACCTCAAACAAAGGAGAAGAAACACTTGTGTTCCTACAGAATGGCTCTCACTGTTCCTTTGCAAGGTGAAAGTCTCTACTGCTTCTAAGGTGACCAAGTGTCATTGTGCCTCCATTTCTTTATCAGTCAAGTGCAGATAAATACAAGTGGGGTTACCTGCAGGAAATCTGAACGGAAGTACCAGTTTTGCATAAACAATGGGTCAAGATGGAGACTGGTGGAGTGGCAAATAAAGAAGTCTTTCAGGCAGCAATCTGAATTGTTTGACAAGTTGGATACAAGCAGCTATTTCCCATAAATAGTAACCAGAGAAAAACCCAAATAAGCCGTAGGAAGAATGAGATCATTTCCACTTTTGAAATATTATTTAGCATTAACATTTCCTTATGGGGATGGGCCCTATGCTCAAGGCCCTTACACAGAAAGGACAGACATTGCTGCCAAGTCCTGCTTCAAGGACTTGTCAGTGCAGGTCTACAATTGGTTCTTAGAAAGACAAGTCCCTTCCTCTCCACTGGCCTGATCCCTCAAGTCCCAGCCACACACTCCTACAGTTTTCCTAATAACACAGCCACGGGCCAGTTAGGGGAACGCAGCAGCCTGACAAAATCAAGCTACCAACCAGCCCATGCTCTTGTGAAAAGGAGACCACTCTTCCATAAGATCAACAAATTGGTTTGTCCCATCCTCCAACTCTACAAATTCAGTGAAAGTGGAGCAATTAAATAAGGACAGGCACAGAGGGCAAGGGGGAGAACAGCACTGTCCCTTTTGCAGGCAGCCAGACTTGGACGACATCCCAGTAAAGTTTGGATACACTTGTGGCAGTGAGAGGACAGGGCTGTCCCTTTTGACAGAGGCCATTTATGTCAGATGGGGTGCAACAGAAACCCCAGAGCCCCACGGTGACAACTGTTACACAAACATTGGCTCTCCCCAGTGAGTCACATCCCTCTTGCCCCCACTTTTGCTGGCTCTGTTGGGAAATGGGCTGGTGGAGAGGAGACCTGTGCAAAGCTCTCAAAGCACAGGCTGTAACTACTTTCTGACATTCCCTTCACTTCAGGCTGCAGCAGTATGGAACACAATCCATTTGATTCTGACAGAAATGGTTGAGGTGAGGCTAATCACGACGAACAGCTGAGCACCCATCCATGTGCTGCACTCTCCATGGATCACCCCAGTCATATTTACAAACTCCAGGAAGGGTTTGTACCATGGGCTGCTCCTGTTTGCCTCATGAGCTCTCCCAAGTTCTCCTCCTGGGGCACTGCTTGGTTCTTGCACGCTGGGCAAAGCCCAGCATGGACAGAAAGCTCAAACAGCAATGCTGAGCTGCAGCAGAAGCCCACTCTGCAGCAGACACAGACACAACCTGTACTTGAATCTGAGTAGTTTTATGGTCACTCAAAGACTTAAAGCAATGCCCGGTACCTGATCCATGGGAACACACCAAGAATATCCACTTGAAGGGCCATCCTAATTTCTCACTCATTCCGTAATGCATCTCCTCTCAATCTACTCAAGCAGTCTCCCAGAAGAGTTACGAGCTCAGGTATCCCTAACACAACCTCTAATGGTGACTTGAAGTGGACAAATCCTGCAAAATAAAACCACATTCAATTCCTGTTGTTTGCCAATGATGCAAGCATTGAAGTCGTGAATATTTTGAATTTTCTGTTTCTAATTGCAGATGATGTATGTACAGAGGAAGCATGCTCTTGTGGCTACCACACAGGAAACTGCATTAAGTAACAGATGATCTGGATTCTGTTTTATTTCCTATGTGCAAAACCAAGCCATACAGAAAAAAAAAAAAGCAAGCATGTACTTAGGGTGTGCCTCAGTTGCCCTACAAGAAAGCAAACATCATTGTAGTCAGCAGGTCATGTTAGGAGGCTTAAGGAGTTCACAGGCCCAAAAGACTGGGGTCTTAAGTATTAAGAAGTTATTAATTAATTCTGAAAATGCCTTATTTAACCTAAAACATATGAGACCTCTGGGCCCTCCTTTGCAAGTGCACTTGTGTGAGCTGCCCATTTGAGGGCTGCAGCCAGGCATGGATCTGTATATTGTGGGTTTGGAAGGGTGTGTGACAAGACAAACCCAAGATGGTTTGCACTGTTCCAAGGACAGGGCTGAAATCTCACTGTGAATTCAGAAACAGGGGGAAAATATATGGGGAAGAGCAACAGAAAGGACCACGGAATATCAATACTCTGCAAAAGGCCAAATTCGGTGATAACATTCCCAAGCTGAGCTACAATAGCCTTGGAGAAATGCTGCTCTTGTGAGGCCAGCTGAGAGCATTCCTCCAATGGCTCCCCAGTCAATGTTTACATATTCTGTTGCTCATATGCAAATAACATTAATCAGCTGCCTTTTAAAGCACTGATAAATAGGCAACCTTCGGAAAGTTTTACAGTTTCCCAGCAGAGCCACGCGCAGTATCAGGAATGTGGTTTGTCACATCGATATAGCACAGGGTAAGAGAGAATATGTCCCAGTTTCACAAATCACAAGGAAGCAGCTGCTCTGCTCTATTCTCTTCACTTCTGAAAATGTAAGGAGCACCAAAAAATAAAGAGAAAGTAGTCTAATAATGTAGTCTTAGCACAGAATCAAAAACATTTACATCTGTGATTCCTCAGATGATTAATTATTGCTTCAATTGAGCCTTAAAACATATTTTAACTTGCACTCATTTACAAAATGAAAATCAAGTGAAATCCCTTATTTTAGAACTACCCCTGGCAGTCAGAAAAGGTCTGGGAAAAACTAGCACTTTTTAACTCCACAGATTATGCTCCATTGATACTGAGCCCTAACTCCCTTGACTAGATCTGTAATAAAAATTTCATTACTCTCCCCAGATCTAAGATGGTAACTCAGGGCTGGAAGCAAGATCTGGAGGCTAGTCTAC
>VWZW01004014.1:1230293-1243692 GCA_013397115.1 Edolisoma coerulescens | reverse complement strand
TTTTTTTTTTTTTGCATCCCCTAGAGTAAAATTTTGCAAAATAAATTATGGAAATTTCAGCAAATCCTGAAAGCACAAGGAAGCTGTTCTACTGGCAGCCTCCAGGAGGGAAGGTGTTCCCTCCCTCTTCCCAGCATGCACAAAGCTGCAAAGGTCTCTTGGGGCTTCTAGCAAGCCTCAAGCTGCTTTCCTCTCCTCTGGGTTATCCCTCGTGTTAATAATGCCAGAAAGGATCTCCATCTTCCAGTGAACTGCAGCTGCAGGCTTTATTCTGCTGCCCTGTGTCACGTACCTTCCTCACAGTCTTCAAGCAAATAATGTTTTGTCCCTTTAAAATATTTTCCAACCAGATCTGGAGGTACTTTGCAAAACTGAAACATAGAACACGTAATCTTGATAATGCAAGTAGGCAGCTGTATCACCTGGACTGAGAAGGAAATGAAGCAAACCCAGGCTCAGTCCTGGCAGGATTTTGAAGGTGTATGAACAAGGGAAGATCCCTGACTTGTAGCAAGTATCCACAGCAGCCTGTAGGGAACAGACCCCTTCCATTTAGTAGCAGAAATATATCCAACAGAGAATTCCGGAGTCATTATGGTTGGAAAAGGCCTGCAAGATCAAGTCCAGTCCTTGACCAAACACCACCACGTCAACTCACCCACAGCATTAAGTGCCACCTAAAATCATTTCCTGAACACTTCCAGGGACGGCGAGCCATGCATGCTGGCACAGCACTCTCCACACACAGTTCTCAAAAAACGCAGACAATTTCAGTCTGATTTCAGAAACGCAGAAAGCGAGGCACAACAAAATTAATCAGAGCCACCAAAAAATAAACTAAATAAAAAGTTAACTATGCAGCACCATACCAGTGTCTGAGGCACAGAGTAACTTGCAGAAGCTGCCAAAAACCTGAAGGAAGAGCTGAGACATAGAATCAGTGCATTAGTCCTGACTCTCACCTTGAGTTTAGTATTACAGTCAGATCAGGTCAGCGCTGGGCAAAGACACACTGCTCCTCTGGCAAGGCTTCACACAGACACACGTTTGAAAAATAAAGTGTGTGCACTTCAGGAACATAAAAATGCTTTATGGAATCCTATTTTTAACACTAAATGCTACAATGAACTATGGGAAAATCTAGAATTACAGCAGGAAACAGAAAAAAAGCTCATTTGACCTGAGCCCAGGGATTTTTCAGAGGTGCAGCTGCAGAGGATCACAGGAGCCCTGGGGCTCTCACAGCTACTGTTGAGGGAGCACATTCTTCATGCTCTTCTGGAGAAAAACAAACAGATCCTGACCACACTGCTGGCAAAACAAAAGGAGTCTGTGAATTCACAAGTTCTTGCATGCACCTGCAGGGCTATTTGACAAAAGTGAACCCACTGGATCCTGTTATTGTTGACATTTCATCTGTCACAGGGAGCCACTCAGAAGTCACACAGCAGTATCAGGGTGTTCACTCGAGCCAGCACAACTGCAAGTCCACCCAGGCCTTCCCTGCACCCCGATTTTTCTCCATCTGTAGTCACCCTTCAGGAGGCAGAAGCAAACCTCTCCTCCTGGTGCTTTTCCAACTCCACTGACTGCATAGGATGGTTAAGATGCCAAACTGCCTTGGATGTGCAACTTTTAAGCACCCAAGGGCAGGTAGGTGAATCCTGCCTGGCATCTGACACAACGCCAGCTCTCATTGTGATGAGGATATCTGGAATGAGTCTTTGGATTTAGCAGTTTGCTTCTCCTCATAATCTCCAAAGCCTGTAACTGTTGGCCATGCCTGTTGTAACAGGTTTCTCAAGCACTTTTAGAGACCCATCCTCAGCAAATAGTCCTACAGCAAACAGATTTCACTTTCAGTTAAATGATGTTCCAAAACCCAAATGAAGCAAACAAAATAGGTGGCATCCCTCCTCCCCTCATCCCCATCTGCACCACAGAGCACTGGACCCTCCAGCAGAGGAGGGCCAGGCAACTGTCTGTAATGTGGATAGGCACAGCTCCCACCAAATTTAAGACAATCTGAATCCAACTGTGGCTTGAGCATCTTGTCATTTTCACAGCCTTTAACTCTGGGCACATCACAGACAGTAAAAATATTCTCCACATAAAGAAAGAAGATGAAGATCTGAAGCTCTATATATAGTGTTTGCTAAAAATACCTCTTTGGAGACATCCCTTGCCAAATAGGTGCCAAAACTTCAAAGGCTGAATTATCATGTTGAAATATTTGAAATGCAAGTTGTTATGATTCTTGTGAGGCATGGCTGGCAGGCAGAGGTGGCATCTTTCAGCTCCAAGACCTGGTCCAGGCAGTAACTGGAAATAGCTCTTTGGTGGCTTACGCGAAATGAGTCAAGGGATCTCAGTCCAGCTCCCAGCAAATTAGGAACCACACCACAAAAGCATCTGGAAGAGTCACTTCCTTTGTTGATACCATTCTAAAGGCCAAGGACTGAATAAGGTAGGGAAAAAGAATTATCCTCCCTTAAAATAGCACACCTCTTCAAAACACAAATTGCTTTTATCCAGCATCTTTGGTGAAAGCATCCCAGCACATTTTTACAAAATATGAACTAATCTCAGTATGCCTTTAAGTAATACCTGAAACCCAACACTTTAGCAGTAGTAAAGCCCAAGACCTGCTGGCTTCCAGAGTGCTAGAACCATGCAAAAGGAGAGCAGGAATATTCCCACCCCACATTCTAACTGCATTTCTTTCTGGAGCCAACAAAAGTTTCAGAGCTCTCAAGCATTTCTCTTTAAGAGAATTTAGCACAGAAACAAGAGGTTCACCTTGAACCAAGCACTTCATTTCAAAGAAGTCAATCATTAGTTGTATTTCCCTTGTATCTTGCCAGTAAAAGGGCATCAAGCAAATGATACAAATTTAGAAAACTAAGTAACAATATTTTAGACTCTGCTTTAAGAAAACAAGTAATTTTAGTTGGATGTGTCACAAACACAATTCAGAGCAATAGCTCTGAAAGCATCAGTCGATTCCATTAATTAACTGGAACTTTTTGCATTGGGATGGCACAAGGTAACTAAATCTAATCACACAATATCAGCGGATTGGTGCCGCTCAGTAAATTCAGAGGTGCCAAGTTGAGTAAAAAGAATGTGTTTCATTCAGACATGAAAGCCTTCTGAATTTTGGTGCTTTGTAAACAGCTGCTAAACTGATTGAACAATGCCTGTGAAGTACACAGGGTAAAATGTGGTCACTACCTCAAAGAGTACCACATGTTTCAATATTGAAAAAGCACTCGTGAAAAACATCTCAGTACACTCATATCTGCCTAGCACTTCAAAAAATGTCCTAAGTATCCACGAGAGAGGCAGCATTATCCTTTGTCAGTCCCCTCTCCCTCAAAGTTGATGAGAATTATACCACCAAATTCAATANAAAAAAAAAAAAAAAGAGGCTTCTTAGTTAGAATTAGCACTGACTGAGGTACCAAAGGAAATCAAGAACGACAAGAAGTTCTTAGGTATTTATTTCATTCATACATTAATCAATGCCATTAATCTGGAAAGCCACTGGAATGCATTCAGTAAAGCTTCCTTAGCTAAATTTTATATCATTAAAGACCCTACAGTCAGGGTCAAGCACAAACTACATTCCTGATCTATCCAAGGAAGGGAAACCTGGAGGGAAAAGCAAAGGCAGGTGCTTGCTATAGCACAAGACAAAAAGCCCCTGTTCCCCTGCCTAGATGTACATAAATACTGGCAGCCCACTTGTGTCAGTGACTTCATCTCGCAAAACAGGTGCTTTGTTGACAAGATCATCCCCACCCCTGAAGAGAAGGAAGCTGCACCCAAAGCACCAATTCAGATGTTCCAGACAGGAGTCTGGCCTTCCATCCAAGACAAATATGGAGCTTGATCTGCATTGCTCCTACTGGGGTTTACTAGCTTGCAATATCTGAGGAGGATTTACTTTAGGATTCAAGGAGAAGGGGGTGGGTGGCCCTTAATTAACCAATCTTTGTGGCAAAACCCACCCTTGCCTTGGCACACAAGAGAGGGAGGGAAAGCACTTGGATTCCACACTGACTTAAGAAAATCTCATGCTGCAACTGCATTCTCCAACTGCACACAGGCAGATGCAGATTCACTCTCCTTAATGTCCTAAGTGAGGATACAGAAGCTTTTATCCTCCCAGTCTGTTCATCTTTAAAGACGACGTGACCGACGCGGAGCACTTCAGCAAAAGGAACCAAGAAAATACATTTATGCTCTGGTTCTCAGACTGAGAAAATTACAGTCATAGAGAAATAAGAAAGACACTGTCAGGACTAATTTCAAAAATTAGCTTCTACAAGGGAAAAATACAAATAACACTAACAGCTTTCAGTTTCTTGGATTTTTTTTTTTTAAAGCAAAACAGTATAAGCAAAATCGTCATTATAATTCCTCTCTTGCAGCCCTTGCTCCCTAAGCAGCACAAGCTCCATCCCATGCCTGGGGGTCAACACCTGAAACTGGACTGAACCATAAACAAAACTGATATTGGCTTTCTAATATTGCTGCTTGTTTAACAAAAAAGGCAGAAAGAAAGTTAGCTAAAACTACTTATCTTTATTAGAGTATAACAATTTCCCCCCCAATTACTTCATAATTACTTCCTTTTTCTTTTTTGACTTTCCACTATGATTTCAATCCTTTCAAATGCAGCCATCCAGAGTACACATTAAAAAAGTATGTGTATCCATTGGTTGTTCCCCAAATGCTCCTTTTGACTGTAAAGAATTTTTTAGAGAACAGAATATTGTTTTGCTTATTTAAACATAAGAAGGGCAAGCATATTTCTTCATTGTACCCTCACAAAGGCCAGAGTTTTGCATCTCACTGAGGACCGAAGGTGAAGGGAGCAGTGTTTTTGGCAGGCTCCAAGGAAGCTCTTTGCAGCAGAGGTGCTCAGCAAAGTTATTCTGTCAGCAGCCAGGCTGCAGCACAAGCTGTGAGCAGCAGCTCCAGTCAGTGCTGTAGGTCAGTGTGTATTCAGACACGAGAAATTCTCTCTTCCCTCATTTTGGTGATACAATGTTCATCTCTTTCTCCTGAACTATGAAAGGGATTTGTTCTTTCTTTTTTCATGTGTCACTACAAAAGTGGCTTACGTGTCTGCGAGCAAAAGCAAACAGTTCACATCAATCAGGTGCCCTCTGGGATTAAACAGGGCTTAAAGGTATCCAAGTGTGAGCCTAAGACTGTGGAGTTATGAATGAACCCCAGCTGCCAGAGACTGTGCTTTCAGCCTGAACTGGGAGCAGGGGACAGGGCAGGTTGTACTCCGATGCCTCCTGAAAAACCAAGTGGAAAGTTCCTTTAGGTCACCCTACAGCACCATCAGCACCACCGATCCTCACTGAAGGAGCTGGGATTAGAACTGAAATACATTAACTTAAATATCCACATATTGGTCAAGCCCACAGCCTATCCACAGCCTGAAATTCTCTGCATTGATCATAGCAGTATGGCACTCACTTCACACTCCTCATCATGACAAAGCCCAGAGCAAGGCTGGGAAGACATCATCATTCCTGTCACAAGGAACTTTTATACGAGTTCACTTGCATCTAAATTACATCCCAGATATAACCGACCCTTTGGAAGTGCCAGGATTTACCTGCTCAAACTGATTAGCTGGTAAACACCTTCTAATCCTCACCTGGACACCTCCATCCTTCCATACATGACGGCCTCGCCAGCACAGCTGGAATCCAAGGATTCATCCTAAAGATTTGCTCCCCTGTAACACTCCCATAGCTACATGGCCTCAAATACTGGAGACAACTTTGCACCCGGGGCTCACAGTGACTTCAGAGTGTTCCTTCTTGTTGAAGGAATGGATGAATGTTGCCTGTAAACACTGTAATTACTGAGAACTAGAGCAGTCAAGAACTGGTGAAATGTAAGAAAGGTAAAAAAATTTCCAATTTCTTTGAAGATTTGCCAGCAAAGCTTGAAAATTTAAAGCATTACACTTTGTTCTTTTCCCTTTATCACTGCCTCATAAAAAAAAAAAAAAAAGAAGACAAGGAAAAAAGAGAGGGAAAATATTTAACAGGCAGAAGAATCCCCTTCTCTATTCCCTTCATCTTCCAAACAATTGGTATTGTTTTTCCAGATCTCCTTCTCAAAATCTTCCTGCAATTCAATCTCTTACCTGAAACTATTTCTGAAGATGCTTGTTCTGACTACCACAGCTCATCAAAACTTAGTGATTTCCAGCCTGTGGAGCAGAGGGCTGGGAGGTGCATGATGGGCTGAGAGTGTGTTGTGCCTTGACAGCAGCCTGGGGTTCACTGGACTTGGGAACCACAGCCTCACTCTCTGTTGCTTATTGCCATTTTGTCCAACTTCACTTTAATTTCACAAACAATAAGCAACTTACGGGAGATTATTCCAGGTGCTCTTAACATAATTGTTGTGGGTCTTTTGTTTTTTGGGTTTTTTTTAAAGAAGGAAAAAAAAAACCCACAGAAAAGTTTTTAATTGCTACTTCGGCAATTGTGCAGTGAGGTCACCATATCCAGACTACAAGTGGGCTCAGATGCTCAAGTGATACAACTTTATATGATCTCTCCTTCTCTGTTAAATTAAACTCCCTGAGAAGATAAACACAGAGCAGGAGTCGCCATACAACAATTAACCATAAGAGGAACCATCTAACATACTTCAACATAAAGTGGTCATTTATGTTCTTTGCTAAGAGCTGAATTCATGAAGAACTCCTGTTTTAATAAACCTTGATTCTCTGCCCTTAGTCACTACTTCATAAGTCTCTACCTACGGCTGTGAAGATTGGGGGAGGATTAAACAGTAAGACTTGACTAGATATTGTGCTTACGATATCATCAGGGTTGGTTGGTTTGTTTCTCTCCTCTCCCCCCCAATAAACCCGAATATGAATATTTCCTTTCCTACAGCATTCATGGGGAGATAAATGCTATAACTAATTTCATGAAGTGAAGGAAATAAATTATTTTAAACTATCAGCAGGCAGATTGATTTAGAAAGAGGAATTGTCTTTAGGCACAACAAAACTTTTCATTTACACAAGTGAAATACCACAATTCAGTGAAAGAACAGCCACCCACCTGTTCAACCAGAGCTCTTTATCACTTCAGTGGAACCAATCAAGCACTAACAAAACCAATAAAATCCAGTGACCAAGATGCATGCACGTTAATGACACCAGAAATGATAAAATTCCTTTCTTTCACCTTCTCTTGAAAGTTGGAATTTGCTGCAATGCACTTGACTGCCTTCCAAGACACGCAACTATAGGATCTGCACCACAAGGCGACCTTACTTCAGGGAATCACAGACTGGTTGGGGTTGGAAGGGACCTTAAAGAGCATCCAATTCCAGCCCCCTGCCACGGGCAGGGACACCTTCCACTATCCCAGCTTGCTCCAAGTCCCATCCAACCTGGCCTTGGACACTGCCAGTGCTGGGGCAGCCACAGCTTCTCTGGGCAACCTGTGCCAGGGCCTCAGCACCCTCACAGGGAACAATTTCTTCCTCATATCCAATCTAAACCTGCTCTCTGTCAGTGTGAAGCCATTCCCCCTTGTCCTGTCACTCCAGGCCCTTGTCAAGAGTCTCTCGCCATCTTTCCTGTGGGCTCCCTTCAGGCACGGGAAGGCCACAATGAGGTCACCCCAAAGCCTTCACTTCTCCAGGCTGAACAATCCCAGTTCTCCCAGCCTTTCAAACTGCCTTCCTCAGTTTCACCAAGAGTATTTGCTGCAAAAGTGTCTGATATCCAACAGCCATTACTCCACTAAACAGGAATGTGCTTTAACAGCTGCCTGTTACCTGTCTGCACCAGCCATGGCTCTCATTGCTGAATGACTGTGTCCCACAGAGAACCTCGAATGCTGAACACAAAATTCCCTTATAGTTCCAAATTTTACAGCTTGTTAAATCATACTTTTAATTACTGTTAAACAGGCTTCATTCTACATATCCAGCTGCTACTGTTTGAAGAAACAGGTACTCCCACTAAATCCTTACCTTGTGATTAAATTTGTTCTCCTTTCCTGCTCTGCCAACACCGCAGAGGACAGAACAGAGGAATCTTTAACTTCAAGAAACAACAACTGTCTTTAAACAATGCAGTGCAATGCTTTTGTCTGGGGAGCTACTAATATAAGCTTTCCTCTTCATACAGGACTCAGCAGGCTAAAAATTAGTGACATTATAAGTGGAACAATTCTTTCATCATCAGGCTGATATTTGGCTGCCATTCTGGTTACCTCCCTTATAAGGCACCAGCAAGAGGGAAGGGCAGGGAACATATTATGCAACTGCTCATTGTAAAAAATAATTAAAATAAATTTTAAGAAATATCTGCAATAAACACTTTTCCAATATACAAAAGACAAATGGAGCCTGATGCCATTGGTCTAAGGTCTGCCATTTTTACTGGGCTAATTTGGGAAAAGGGAATTTCTTCTGAAAGGAAAGGTTTTTCTCAGTTTTTGTGGGAAAGAGTGGAACACTGAAGCCTGTGAACTTCCCCTGCCTTCTCCAGAGTCCAGTTCAAATCTAGCTAATGAGCCAAAGAGGCAGCTCTGCATCGGGAAATAAAGGGGCAATACTGGGACAGCTGTGTCCTGTCACCTCCTCCGTGCTCAGGTGTGACCCATGGAAATCTAAGACATCTAATTCCAAGTTCAGCTTCAAACAAGGGTAAGGAGATTCTGTGGTGAGGCCATCCACATCTTGGCTGGCCTGTACACAGCAGCCCTCCTGCAGACAAGGAAATATCCTTTGGAATTTACCTATCAGTTCAGCTGTAAGTAGGTTTTTTTTTTTTTTACTACTGAAGTCGTAAAAACACTGAGACTTTCTACCCGCAGAACAGACTCAAGAGTCTCCAAACTGGCAGTGATCTGGCAGGAGGAGGCTCCATCTGTCCTTTTGGGGGGTTCTCAGTGATCCTGGAGGAAGTTCATGGCACAGCACAAGCGTGCCAGAGCAGCTGTCTCACTCTCTGTTGCATCAGGGACAGGGACATGGACATGGAGCCTGTACCATCAGGAGAGCCCCCTAAGCACACACAGCTCCCCACCTGTGCCAAACTCCTTCTGCCAAGCCCCTTTCCTTTGCTGTTTCTGCTGTCAGCAGTCATTCAGGGTAGTCAGGTGTCTTACTGAAGTGATGACTTTCATTCCCCTCCTCGCCCCTCGGTTTTGGGAATGGGAGTTATGACTTTTCCCCCTTCCATACACTCCTGTGTATGGGAGCTGAGTGTGTTTGCAACTCCTATGGCTTGGTGCGACCCAACATCTTCATTTGAACTGCAGCCAATTGATGCACAACTTTGTTTCTCATAAGCAATATTCTACTACAGGGGCTCATAAAAAGGGCCTTCAACCAAGTACAGCTTTCTGGGAAGGCACCCACTCGACTCAAGTTTTCCAAGTGTTTGTCTGGGGGATGGTCGGCTGGGTTTTGTTTTCCTACCAGGAGATTTCATTGCTAAAATACCTTGGCACATTTTATAAATGCAGTACCTAATGTGACATCACACACAGTGCTCTCAGAATTGTAAACAGCTCTCTTTATTACACGTAGTAGAAAATGGTTTCACAACCTTTCATCTGGTCAAAGATAAGAAAAAGGTGTTTTTGTTTCCCCTTCTGTGCAAGGAAATTTAACACACTCCAATATGCCAAGGTCTTTGCTACAACTGGAGCTTCTCTACAGCATGTCAGTGACCATAGGCTCAAACTGTGGAACATAAGAGACACAGCTAATATAAGTTGCAATACAGTAAACACTCTTCCTCTCCCATATGGATGCGAGTTATCCCTTTACTTCCTCCCTCCCATTCACTCTGTCACCTTTGATAAACTCCATCTGTTTGCACAACCTGCATACACCGAGCTATTACTTCATCTTGGCTGTTCCGTGTCACTAAAAGGTGAATAGTTGATTCCATTTTTACTGCTTCAGGACATTCTCACTCTTGTGAAACCCCATAAACCCAGGCTACCATTTTAACCAACCATCACTCCTTTTACTAGTAAAAACATAAAGACAACTGGTCCTTAGACAACCAAAATCCCATAGAAGTAGTCTTCCAAATTCTAGGTATCTGTTGTCTTCACATTCTGATCAGTTGCAGCTCTCATAGAACTGTGTGTCAGCTAGCAAATTTGCAAGTCTGTAGGTATAAATATTAAAGGCATACAACACAAACTAAGTTCCAAGTCCACAGTTCAAACCAGAATATAAAATCCAGCACCTAAATTACCAAGAAATCAGAAAACCAGATATTTGAAGCATAAAGATTCATATTCTTTCCTGATCCACCGTCTTCCTTTGCTTTCTTAATTGGTAAAAAGTATTTAATGAGATATCAATGCACGCCTTACAAGATTACCTGATTTCACAAGTAAGGCAGTATTAACTATGACAACTGCCTATTTTAATGCTTCCCATACTGATCAAATTATTCATGACAAGGAAAATGAGTTTTTCTTGATAATTTATTTATTCCCCTACTTCCTGTTTTGTGTTATATTGTTAAGAGAAAAATGTTCTATTACTTCCCCATGCAAACACAGGAGCAGTGGGACTGCCAGAAGTTACTCTGTAGTTTTAAACTACAGACTTGCAGGATTTTCTGTACCAATCAAATTATAAAGTCTGCTCCGCTGCATTTGACAACTAATTTCTGAGCCTTCAAGACAACATTCCAGCACTTTAAATACAGTTCACTATTTAAATTCATAACATGAAATAAATAACTCTTCCCCGAGTTCCTACCCCACAATATTAAATTGGCTTACTCTTGGTGTAACAACTTTTTGCACAACAAAAGCTGTTATTTAATCACCAGACTTTGAAAAATTCTGCACCAACCAATCTCAAAAATTAGACTCCAGTTATTTATCAAACCCGTATTTTCAAGCCACAGCAATGCAATTACCACTAGTGGCAGGTCTGCTCTAAGTGCAGCTATATGTTGAAATGAGCAACAAGAGAAGATTAAATCATTTTGTGGACAATTGTATGTTTGATTTATGTCAACTGCCATTACCCTAAGACACAAAGCCTCTTTCTGGGAGACTAAAAGCAAACCATTTACCATATAATATCAGCTTAGCAGGCTTTGTGCTGATGAATACTGCATTCAGAGAAGCAATTCTTTTCATAGCAATTTCCATGTCTACCCTGCATCTCCTGGAATACAAATATCAAAGTTTATCAACTGGCTTCACATTTTAACTAATGCTCAGCTTAAACTTGGTGGGAAGAACAACACTTTTATTGGAATAAACATGGGACTGAGCAAAAACTGGATCTGTAGGGAGAAGGTAGCTTCGAAAGCAAGACAAACCCACTGCCTGGACAGATACAGTGGACACAGACAGCGACTAAGCTCCTTGTGGTCACTACAGGATTCAAGAGCCATCCCAAACTACAGCAGGAACCTAAAGGATTAAAAAAACTCCTACCCACCATTCAAACTTCAGGGACAAAAAGACAGATGAGCAAAGGGAGGCTACACAGAACTCCTGAGAAAGAACAGGTAAGCAAACCTCAGCCACACGCACTGTGCATGCACTGAACCCCAGCGTGACATCCCATATTATTCCAATCCCACCAGGAGAGTCCCACCAGGGACTCCACTGCGGATCAGACCCTCCGAGGTCAGCACCAAAAAGCTTACAAAAGCAGGTCCACAACAGATCATCTGACAGAAATCCAAAATTTCTGTTCTCCTGGGAACGTTCCCTCACCAAGAGCATAGGCCTGGTCCAAGTCCACTGCAAGTTAAAAATGGGGTGGGGGTTTGCTGTTTGTTTTTTTAAGACAGACTAACCTTCTGAAAGGAAAAAAAAAAAAAAGGGCAGAAAGAAATAAAGCATGATACCTGTCCTCTGTAAATATTTGCTTCTGAATTCTGCTTAGCTAGTGGCTTGGGATTTGCCTTCCTCTGAAATGTTTGCAAAATAAATGAATAAATATTTAGAATTTTTTAAGCTCTGTTAAGCAAAATTATTTAAATTGAACATACAGTATGCCATGCACATTAAAATGAGTTCACAGAGCTATGCAAATTTGACTTTTCCTATCCAGGAAAACGTGTCTCTGTATGGTATAGAAGGTAAAACTGCAGCAATTCTATTACATACAGTAACAGATTTCTCACATGCAATGAGGGTGCCCACTGATCATCACCTCTCAGGTCAGTAGCCTGTGGGCGAGTATTTCTTTTCACTCTTCAGAGTAAAATTAAAGCTGATATTCTTTCATTCCTAAAGGATAAGGAATGAAAACAATTTTTCAGATTCCTGTGTATATTCAGGCACCTTTTATGAAGCAGGCACAACAACTTCACGAGATTTATTAGCGCTATAAACACTCATAAACAAGATCCCTCTGCTTCAAGTGACTTTTAAAAACTGTAATCAAAACACTGAATCAGCACACCTGACAAACCCCAACATCTACAGTCAACAAAAACCCCACTGCTCTCCAAAGAGAGGGGAAAAGCAAAACCAATACATCCCACCACATATCTTACAGGAAACTTAAAAAAAAAAAAAAAATCAAGACTTCGGCATTGCTTTTGATTCAGAGGCTACAGCAAGGCTCATTTATTCCCACTCTGGATTTTGCAAGAGGAAGCCAGGTACATCAGCGGAGGCACGCGCGTGAACGCTGCTATTCTAACCCAAGGCGTTCCAGATCAAGTAAAACCAAACAACTGCGAGACCGCTGTTCTTAGCATTTAACTTTTACCTGAGTCAGTGAGAATTGTCTAAAGACACAGAGCACGAGCCGGACAGCCAAACCACGGGGGCCCCAATCCCAAACTCCTCCGGCTCAGCAGAAGGTTTGGGATTTGTTCCTCCCGGGAGTGGAAACTTGTGAAGGTTCTGTTTGCTTTTCTAAGCGCATTACGGAGATAATTTCGTCCCTTTATTTATTTATTTCTAAACAGGGCAGGACACCCTTAAGCCCAGAGCCACGTTCTGTAGCACGAGTACAGCCCAGCCGTGACCCTCCCGGCGGGGTCCCCGCACAGCCCCGGCCCTGCTCCCCCCGCCGGGCTCACCCGTGTCCCCGCACCGCCACCCCCGCGGGGCACCTCAGCCCCCCAGCCGGCGGCAGGGGGACAAGTCACCCCGGGGACAGCGGGACGAGCCGCCCGAGGAGCAGGCGGGCGAACTGCCCCGCAGCCCAGAGCCACCCCCGATCCTCCCCGCAGCCGAGGCTGAGGCTGCGCTCCCACAGCCTCCACGGCGATGGCTGCTCCTGCTGCCTCACGGTGCGGGGGGAGGAAAGAGGGAAGGCAAAGGGAGATTCCCAGTCTCCAGCGGCAGCGTGCCACGGCTGTTTCCGCGGGCAGCGCCGG